>APFE031610293.1:43291-68793 GCA_000404065.3 Pinus taeda | reverse complement strand
TTCTGGAAATGCAATGACTGAATTTGCACTTAAAAGAGGATTCAAACTTAAATATTCGGCCAATTATTACCCACAGGGCAATGGGTTAGCCGAGTCTACGAATGAAAACCTAATCAGGATTATCAAAAGAACAGTAGACCAAAACCATAAATATTTGCATAAACCCTTAATATACGCTTTGTGGGCAGACCGAATAACGAAAAAAGCTTCCATCGACACTTCTCCCTTTAATTTAGTTTATGGGTAATAAGTGTTTCTTCCGACTCATTTAGCAATTCCCTCTTTGTCTCTAGTTCAATACATTGATGAAGTACCAACTTCCTCATTACGCCTAAGACAAATGGAAATAATCAAATTAGAAGAACAACGAGAACAGGGTAGGAAAATGCATGCTCATCATCAAGCACTAGTAAAATCCTCTTTTGATTCAAGCATAATGACCAGAAAAGATCTTCAGATGGGAGACTTAGTTTTAAAATGGGACAAGGCACATGAAGAAAAGGGGAAGCATACAAAATTTCAAATAATGTGGCTTGGTCCTTTTCAAATTGTAGAAGTCTTAGGTCCATCAACATTTGTGTTACAGGATTTAGCAGGTAAAAGAGACTCTTTGCCTATCAACGAACAAATTCTAAAGAAATATTTTCCATAGAAGATTATTCTTCTATTTTTGTAGAGTAATAGTTCTCTTTTCATAATAAAACCAGTTGTGAATGGTTACATTAGGCATTTACGAAAAAGACACCAACTCTCTTTCAGATTTTGGTTTTTCGCTTGTATAAATAGCAATTTTTTTGGAAAATTGATCTTTATTATTGAAAGATACATTTAAAAAACTCTAACCTAGATATGACACTAGTTTCAACTTCATAAAGTTAGGTGAAAACAACCTCTAGTGAAGAAATTGTTTTATGTCAGTGCAATGAAAGGTATCAATAACAAAATAAAGATTCTCTGTAGAACAGCTACTTCCAAAAACTCTACCATTGTCGTCTAGACCTATCTAAAAGAAACAATGACTTCTTCCCTGCTAAGGAAATCACAACTTTCAGAGGAACAATCCAAGGATACACTTCATCTTAAAGAATGAGAGGTCTCATCACAAGCTGGCTTATCATAATCACAGATATTATAAACTTGCTGACTTTGCCAAATACTGCATACCACAACAGGCAAGGGGTCTCATCACGAGCCAGCTTGTTTAGCAAATTTATAAATCGAGTGAATGACTATGTCATAAATTGGCCATCAAACCAAGACATTGTTCTTTAAGAATAAAAAGAAAATCAAAGCAATAAGTGTGGATGTGGATTCTTCTTTGAGAATTGTAGGTTTATTTAAGTAGGATACAAGATCATTGCTGGGTAACAAGTAACCCTCTCGAGGCTATAAACGCCTGCTAGCAGCAGAGGCTCTACCTACGACAAATGAGCATATTCAAAACTGGATTACAGAGAAGACTTTGTTTTATCTTTACAGACCAAGTAATGACTGATGTAAATACAAGGACTAACTTGAGGGAGCAAATAATCAAAGTTGAAAATAGCTGAAACAAAATGTCATTGACATGTTAGAACATAATGTACTTTATCTTTCTATAATAAAGTTTAATTTTCTAAAAAATTTCCTGTTTTGGAAGTTGAAAAAATTCAATAGAAACACAGAGATAACTGGTTCTTCCAAGTGAATCGCCAATTGTTGTGGCCACCAACAACCCCCCTCCTTATGAAGTGTTATTGCTAATACTAAATAAGTGGGGACCCTTAGTAAAAAATTAAAAAAAATAAATTAGTGTTATATTTCCTTTTAGATGAAACTTACAACATCATGGACTTGGGAAAATACCTTTGAAGAATCTAAAAAACCTAAGTTTCATGATAAAGAAAGTAAATTCACTCCTTAAGAGATATTGCATCGCGCAAAGAATGATAGGGTACCTTCTAAATGAGCCAAAATGATATAAAACACTAGATTGCGACGCGAAACCCCCATCCCATCGCATGCATTAAGAAGCACTCATATTGAAAAACCTTAAAATCGCTGATATGTGATATCGCATATTGCACATCGCAGAAATCACATGAATTACACATAACGATTAAACGATCTGCGATCTTGCGATATTGCGATACTGCGACCAAGCGATTTTGCGATTTTGCGATACTATGATATTGCGACCAAGCAATCTTGCGATAGAACAACATGATGAAATTGCGATAATTTGATACAGCGATCTGCGATATCGCAAAGCAAAATCGCAAGACCTCTCCATCGCAGTTGGTTCTGGCTCATTATTCAAGAAAACTTTTTTAGGCCAAGAACTGGTCATGCACTTTAATGTGAATTAATGAGTTGTTGCCAGTTGTTAATGAAGTATGGTGTTGTGTTTTTCGAAGAACTAGTTCACGTAAGGTGGCGTGTTTTGCATATATTCGACATTTAATGTTTGCTTGTCATTATTTTTATCATTACTTCCACCTCAATTGTAAACTGCAGGAACAAAGGACAAAGCGTTATACAAGGAAGTATGCAGGAAACTATGAGGAGGAAAGGCAGTACTCCAATGTCCATTTCGGAAGGCACACCTAATCCACTGAAGGGAGAGAAAGAGCCGCAGAACTCTCCTGAGGCATCCATCACAGATTTCTCATATACAGTCATGGTTGAATGGGTACTGAATGATGCTGATACCAGAAACAGACAGTTTAATGCTCAGGGTCAAGAGCTCATGGAATCACTGTTTTTACAAATTTTGAGCTTTATACCCGATAAGAGAAAAAGGCGCAAGAGGCGAAAAATGCATTAGGGAAGCCTGGATCAAGAAACAGAGGCAGTTTCTGATGCGCTAATCGTGCATCGCTAAGAAAACTTGCTCGAAAAGGAAGGCTTCTAATTACTCAGTCACCTACAAGCCCCGAAAATTGCAAGAAAGCAGCGATAGAAACAAACTGGAAACAGAAAGCTAAAGAAAAAGCAGAAGCAATCCAAGGGTTAACCAAGTTGAAATGGGATTATTACCAAGCATACATGGTAAAGCTACATAGTCATTGGATGACTCTCAAGTATATCATCGATTTTGCTGAGAAGATAGTGCCAGCTCTTGCCAATTCTGTTTGCTTAACTCAACCAAAGACGGAAGACAGTCAGCCGACTCTACTCAAGCAAATACTGAATGCTTGCGACGTTAAGGAGAAAATTTAGAAATAGTTAGATATTAGATTTAATTTTAGAAATAGTTTTACGTAGAAAAAGGACGGTCATTTAAACTAAATCCTGAATTTCTGTAAATAAGTTATTTAGTTAGTAGTATTTAAAACCTTCTCATGCATTTAGAGAAGGGTCCAGAAATTTATCAAAAACTTGTCCTCAGAACATGCACTTTTGCACCCTCAGAGGAGGTTTTGATGAATGAATGGAACAGGGTTTATTTGATATTTGCATTTGATATCTGCTACTGATGTTGCACTTCTGTACTCTTAGTGGATGTTAAACCAAGGAGAGATAAATCAATTGTTGCTTGAAGCTCATGAGTAGGACTAGTTATAAATGGTACTTTTATCTCTTAACCATTTCTGCTTATGCGTTAAAGTAATATTCAATTTTCAGTTGTTTATATATTGCAACATGGATGCTTGAGTTATCATTTGGCACTTTTGTACGGTGATAGCTATTTATTTATGCTTAGTGTATGAATAGCTCATTTATGCGATAAGTTTTCACTATTGTTTCGTCTAATTTCTTATATGAAGTAGTTATCTTTATTGAATTCTTTTCTTATAATAGCTGAATGATCTTTATTACCAGTTATTGTTTGAAATATTTTTAGATTGCATAGAAGAAAGATCACACCCCGGGTTAGCATAAATTTTGATGTTTTTCTGTTTATTAGAATACAACAGCATAGCATTAGATTAGAATTAGAACATAAGTATTCCATTTAGAACAGAAATACCCATCTTTCTCACACACACACACTGAATTGGGAAACTGGTCCCATATCCCTAGTCGGACCCGCTATACACAAACGGTATAAGGAGCTGCCAACCAAGGTCCGGACCGGGCGGGTATCCCCCTTGTTGTAGACCCGATTTTTGGGGCCTTCAACAGGACAACACTTTTTTGAAGGAGAGGGGCAAGTTAGGTCCCCATATTGTTATTGTTATGCCCATGTTCGGTCCTTATAATACTAGTGTAGCCCCAATATTGTTATTGTTGTGCCCCATAGAAGCCCACTAATGTTATTATTGAGCCTTTACATTATTATTTTTATGTAGGCCCTAATTATATTTTGACCCTTTAGAATCCTATATATACCAAGAGGGTCTTGTCATTTGAATCATCTAAGAATTGTTTATTTATGTGATTTAAAAGGAGGTTTCCCCGACGAAGAGGCTTATTTTCACTTTGTTGATCTATCTCTTCTTCTATTTTTTGATCTGGTTACATAACATATAGTGAATCATAAAAACTCGCGGGATTTAATGCAATGAACATATTTAAGCTAAAAACTATCATTGGATAGACCTGTGGGAAAATAATTAATGAGATGATAGTTGTTAGGATTTCAATAACATCTATCAGTTAGCACATAAGGTCCTCTCATCCAAAGATAAATATATGTTGATTGGAAATTTTTTACAAAAGTTAGGGTTTTGGAGGCTCCAAAATTACATCTCAAATAGGTGACCTTGGGAAAATTGTCATAACTTTCTCTCTGAGCATCAGATATAAATTTAATAAAAAGCGACAAAAAGAGGATGTATTGTAGTTTTTTGGGCATCATTTTTAGGGCTGAAGGTCAAAACACTGACACATGGAAGTCCATAAAATTTCAATCTACTGAAATAGTCTATAATAAGGGCATCGTGGGAGATTGGGCATAACTCCTTGAAGAATCCAATCTCAATCAAACTTATGGGGTTAGAAAGATGACTCATAGGGATACCACAAGATGAAATTCTAGACCTTGGAGATCAGAAATTACAGAGATACAATAGATTCAATATTGAACTCCTACAAAGCAAGAAAAATGTGTGTATTTTTTAAAATTTGCATAAGAGTTGTTTGAAAAATTAGTTCGAAGTGATTTAAAGGGAATAATGAAGCATAAATATCATTAATTGATGACCTGAAGAAAGAAAATGGAAACACATAGTAAGCAACCTGAAAGATCTACTATGACGCATGAAGAAGAGGAAGAAATGCAACATGATATATCAAAATTACACGACCAAGTGCAACAAATTTCATTCTCACAAAAAGTAACAGAAGCTACGATAGATGGCATAAAAAGGGATGTGGGAGTTTTGAATGATGGTTTAAAAGCAGACATGGAAGCAATGATGAATGTCAAGATAGAGGGGTTGAAGGAAGGTTTGAAAAAGTTGCTAGAATAGGCCTCCCACATATTCGTGATCAGAATCATGCGTTTCACTTGTTTCCAAGAAGTGTTCCTCCAAAAATTGGACCTTAATGATATACTTATGCCCAAAAGAGTGAAATTGAATGTATGATTGCAGAAATGCTAGAGGCTGGTATAATTCAACCTAGTCAAAGTTCTTTCTCTGCTCTAGTAGTATTGGTGCAAAAGAAGGATGGATCATGGCGTATGTGTCCAGATTAAAGGGAGATCAACAACCTCACTATTAAAGATAAATTTCCCATTCCTATGATTGATGAATTTTTGGATGAATTACATGGAGAAATTTACTTCACCACGTTGGATCTTTGTTCAGGATATCATCAAATTAGAATGAAAACTGAAGACATTCCGAAAACAATATTCAGAATTCATGAGGGTCATTATGAATTTTTGGTCATGTCTTTTGACCTTACTAATGTACCTTCTACATTTCAAGGTTTGATGAATTCCATTTCAAACCGTTTCTTAAAAAAATTGGGTTAATATTTTTTGATGTTATACTAATCTACAACAAGTCTTGGAAGGATCATGTTCATCATCTTGACAAGGTGCTCAAACTATTGGCGGAGAAACAATTATATGAAAAAACATCCAAATGTTTCTTTGGAGTATAGGAGGTGGAATATTTGGGTCATATTGTATCTCATGAGGTTTTTAAGGTATACCATACAAAATTACAACCATTAAGGAATGGAAAATCCCCACAACCATAAAGCATCTTCGAGGATTTCTCGAGTTGATAGGGTATTATCACAAGTTTGTTAAGAATGATGGGAGAATAGTAGCACCTATAACATCATTACTGAAGAAAGATGCATTTTATTGGACTCTAGAAGCAACGAAGTCCTTTGAACACCTTAAAGACGCAATGTGCCAGGCATCAATCTTAGTTATGCCAAAATTCACAAAAAAAAAAATATTGTGGAATGTGATGCTTCAGGAAACTGAACTAGTGTTGTTTTAATGCAAGAAGGAAGACCCATTTCTTTTGAAAGTTGTTCAATCAAAGGAAAGTATTTACACAAACCTATTTATGAGAAGGAAATATTGGCAATACTACATGCACTAAAGAAAATATGACCTTATTTAATGGGAAGATACTTCAAGGTAAACAAAGATCATGATAGCCTCAAATACTTTTTGGAACAAAGATTATCTTCAGAAGAGCAACAAAAATTGGTGACAAAGATGTTTATTTATGACTTTGAAATCATCTACAAAGAAGGGAAGAAAAATGTTGTTGCATATGCATTCTCAAGAAAGGACGAGGATGTGGAATCATTGCTTTGTCCCATTTCTAATATCCAACCTGAGTGGATAACCAAAGTAAGGGATGAATAAAAGAATGATGAAGAGGTGTGGTCACTCATTCAAAAATTGCAGCAAGATCCAAGTACATCTGATACATTTAATTGGAAAAATGATTCATTATGGTACAAATACCACTTATATCTTTGTAAGAATTCCCAATTCAAACAAAAGATTATTTTGGAATTTCACACCTTTCCCTTAAGAGGGCACTCAATAGTTCTAAAGACTTACCATAGTGTCAAGAAGGAATTTGTTTGGGAAGGCCTTAAATTTGATATTTAGAAATTTGTGGTAGAATGTTTGGTTTGCCAACAAAATAAAGTTGAGACAGTTAAGACCCCGAGTTTGCTACAAACTTTAGCCATTCCAAGTTAGTGTTGGGAAGAGGTATCGATGGATTTTATCATAAGTTTACCCAAGTCTGAAGGAAAGAGTGTCATCATGGTGGTAGTTGATAGAATTACCAGGTATGCACACTTTTGTGTATTACCTCATCCTTTTAAAGCCAACACAATTGCTATTGCATTTATGGAAACAATTCAAAAGCTTCATGGAAATCCAAAGATTATAGTACATGACAGAGATCCCATTTTCACTAGAAATTTTTGGATGGAATTATTTTCTCGTCTTCGTACCCAATTAGCTCATAACTCATCTTATCATCCTCAATCTGATGGGAAAACTCAGATAGTGAAAAAATGTTTAGAATGATATCTTCGTTGCTTTGTATCTGACAAACAAACACAATGGGTCAAGTGGTTACCTCTAGCAGAATGGTGGTATAACACTTCCTTCCTTACTACAACAAAAATGACCCCATTTATGGCACTTTATGGATATCGCCCACCATCCATCACATCATCTTTAAGAGAAAATTATAATGTTCAAGTAGTAGAAGATCACATTGAGCATCAATAACAAGTTCTCCAACTCTTAAAGTGTAACATCACTCTAGCACAAAATCGAATGAAACAACAGGTAGATCAACGTTGCATTGAAAGAAGTTTTGATGTAGGTTACTGGGTATTTTTATGGCTACAACCATACAAATAAATGTCTCTCAAGCAAGCTAAGAAGGATAATAAATTAGCACCCAAATACTACGGTCCTTACAAGGTTTTGCAAAAGATTGGTATTATGGCATACAAACTGGAGTTGCAAGTATCTTCCCGAGTACATCTAGTTTTCATGTTTCATGCTTAAAGAAGGTTATAGGTGACATGCTTCCAGTTCAAACAATGTTTCTAGAACTTAACGAAGAAGGAAAAACCATATTTGAGCTTGAAGCAGTCACAGAAACAAGAACCCGACAAATACATAATCGATCAATTTCAGAGTATCTCATTAAGTGGAAGAACTTACCTGCTTAAGATTCCACATGGGAGGATGATAATTTTATACAGAAGAATCCATAACTACCCAAGTGTTAAGGAAAACAATTTTTTGAAGGAGAGGGCCATGTTAAGTCCCTATAATACTAGTGTATCCCCCCTTATTGTTATTGTTGTGCCCTTCCATTATTATTTTTATGTAGGATCCGATTATATTGTGACCCCTTAGAACCCAATATATACAAAGGAGGTCTTATCATTTGTATCATTCAAGAATTGCTCATTTATATAATGTAAATGAGGTTTCCCCTCGTAGAGGATAATTTTTAAATTGTTGGTCTATCTATTTGTGAGTTGGTTGAATAACAAAATCCTTCAAGAGTGAGCTTAGGTCCAATGAAACAATGTTGAGAAAATAATCACACACGATAATTCTAATATGACCTAGTTCATGGATCTCATCAGGGTTCCAAGATCCTAACATTACCTTAAGCCAAAGTTGAAGTGTGTCGACTTCCTAACAAATCCCTAAACTCCCAAATATTAAATGATTAAATTTAGAAGGCATGGTCAAGTCAACATCTATGTAAGGATAACTGTCACCAATTATTTCCAAAATATCATCACTACTTAGATGGAAGTTGCTAGAATTGATAATTTCATTGGTCATTTCATCGTCATCAAACATATTACACAACAAATTATCAATAACTAAATTACTTTCTCCTTCATCACACGTGAACTCATCACATTCTGTCACTTTGAAATTTGGTTCATCATATGGTTGATCTGAAGAGAATAGAAAATTTTCTCCATTCGTTGTTTCATTACATATGTCAAGGAACAAGGGAGGGTGAGAAGAAGAAATTTTAGTAAGAAATTTTGTTAGAAAATGTAGCAAGAAATGATCAATTTGACTTTAGCCTTACTCAAATTGAGTAAACCGAATTTCCACATCAGCAAGACAACTTGGAGGAAATTAACTAGTGTGACATGGCTCTTGTCACTCAGTTAGCTCACTAAATTTGAGTAAGTGGGCTTGGAGTTCAATCATGCATGTTTGATTGCTAAATTTTAGCAATCTAGTTTAGTTATTTTCAGTTGTATTCAGTTAACTAACCTGTAACTATTGATAGAGTCAGTTGAAGGTAAGTTGTGTAGTGGGATAACATTCTAACTCAGAGATCTATTAGTTAACTGATCAATCAACCCAAAATAGCTAATGCATGCATGGAATTTGAATTGCTCAGTTGAAGTGGAAGAGACAAGGCTAGTGTAACACGATTTGTACACTATTTTGAGTGTATAATTGTTGCATGCAGGAAATTGATCTATCATTGGGAATTGCACAAGGAAATAGGGACTTCACTATTGTTTAGGAGCTCAAATTAGCTCATATTTGTGCAAGGAAATAATAGGCTAGAGGAGGTAGAAATTGGATAAGTGTTGGCTAGAGGTTCTCATTCAGCAGGGAGAACAATTTTTCTTTTGCAGATTGTGCTCAAACCTGGAGCATGTAATTGTAATAATATATTCAATTGATTAATGCAAAGAGGTTTGATGCATTTTTCCCAGTTGGGTTCCCCTACAAATCATTGTGTACTTGTGGTTTTTGTTGTTGCATGTCTATGCATGTTGTTCTAAATTTTGATTTTCGTTCCACAAATTAGTAGAGTAGAATTTTTGTCTCTTTCTTTTACCTCGAAATCTTGAGAAATTTCAATTTATATTAAATTTCTACATGGTATTAGAGCCCTAAATCACAATAGAAACTAGTTGATATATCTTCTCCATTAGAGATTCTGAATTGCAGATTTAGTGAAGCAATTTTTTTCCTTCATTTGGGAAAATGTCTTTGAACGAATTGAGATTGGAGGATGCTTTGGAGGGAAGTTTGAATTTATGAGCTTGGAACAGATTTAAGATCATCACAAGTGCCCAAGGAGAAACATTTTAGAGTAGCCAAAATCTTGACATGTGGGCAATCATTGAAGTCCTCATGTAAAATGATCATTGAAGAACTAATGAGTTGTTAGGAGGAAAAGTTGATAGATCTCTAGTTCAAGGTAGATCTAGAAGACCATATGTGCATACTTCTTAATGGAGTTAGAAGGTTGCTAATGGGAAGATAAATGAGCCAATGTTTAGTGCCACAAAAAGAAGTTATGATCATTTTTATTGGCAGATTGAGGAGTAGAGATATTTCCCACTAGGAGAATAAGACTCAGAGGGAGTCTAAATTTAGAGGGAGCATCCCTATGGAAGCTAGTACTTCAACATCTAGGGAGATCATACTCATTATTGCAGTAGTAACAAAATAAGTGTGGAAGAAGAAACATAGCAGTAATAATAACAGTATGAGTAGATCATATTTCACCATGCATGCAGCTATAGCTCTAGGAATGAGGTGGGGAATTCTAAAGCCTTAGTCCTAGAGTCACAAATATTTGGAGAAGGATCCATAAGAGAGCAGTTGCAATTGCACTATACTCCTCTCACGGATCATTAGCTTTCTATAGGGGCCCACAATGTTCAGTAGCAGAAGGATCAGCGTCATTTGGTGCAGTAAGATGTTGGGGAGCATAGAGGAGTGTTGGTAGTAGCGCAAGATGCATAATGTAGAATCAACATCAGCATAGTCTCCCCATTTTACATTTACAAAGATAATTGATTCAGTGTTTTTTGGATGCTTCTCAGTTGCAATTGTTCTAGTAGAAGCAACAACCATGAGAGGTAGTGCTACAATGTATTCCATAGGTGCTAGATAGGGGTGGTGCAAAATCCCTTTCTTGTTAAGAGGGAGTGTTAGAAAATGTAGCAGGAAAGGCTCAATTTGACATTAGCCTTACTAAAATTGTGTAAATCAAATTTCCACATTAACAGGACAACGTAGAGGTATTTAACTAGTCTGAATGGCTCTTTCCACTCAGTCAACTTAGTAAATTCGAGTTACTGGGCTTGGAGTTAAAATTTAGCAAGCTATTTCAATTATTTTTAGTTATATTCAGTTAAATGACTTATAAGTATTGATAGAGTCCGTTGAAGGTCAGTTGTGTAGTGGGACAACAGTATAACTCAGGGATCTATCAGTTAACTGATCAATCAATCCAAAATAGATAATGCATCCATGTAATTCGAATTGCTAAGCTAAAGTGGAAGAAACAAGGCCAATGTAACATGATTTGTATACTAGTTTGAGTGTACAGTTGTTGCATATAGGCATTTGATCAATCCTTGGGAATAGCACAAGGAAATAGGGATTTCCCTATTGTTTAGGAGCTCAAATTAGCTTAGATTTTCACGAGGAAATAAGAGGCTGGAGGCATAAATTGGGTAAGTGGTGTCTAGAGGCTCTCATTCAGCAAAGAGAACAATATTTCTTTTGCAGGTTGTGCTAAGAGCTAGAGCATGAAATTGTAGTAGTTTCTCTATTCAACTAATTAATGTAAAGAGGCTTAAGAGATTTTTCCTAGTTGGATTCCTATATAAATCACTATGTACTTATGGTTTTCCTTGTTGGATGTCTATGCATGTTGTTCTAAATTGTGATTTCCATTCTGCAAATTAGTAGAGTAGAATTTGTGTCCCTTGATTTCAGTTTGAAATCTTGAGAAATTGCAATTTCCATTAAATTTCTACAAATTCTTCTATGATCATAAAAGATTCTAGATTAAAACCCTGCATATCCAAGTTTGTTGAGAAATCAAGGAATCAATGGATGTATTTGGGCATTCATCACCATATATATTAGTGGAGTTAGCGTGATCACGATGATGGCTTCCAAAGCCTTTACTTTGATCAAGGGCCCGAATTTCACTTGAATGATTACTAGCATAACAAGATTCTTGACTAGCTAAAAATGTGGAAGGATCATCTGAACATAGAGGGATTTGAAAAATAGAAGTAAAATATAATGAATCTTCATCCTTTTGCTCCTTTACTTGTAAAATGTATCCATCTTGTATCTAATCATCCATTATCTAAAAAAATTAAATTTTGTAATTATAAATAAATTAGGCAAAAGGGCACGATCAAAAGATCATGCCCTTTCACCAAAAGGAACCCGAGGCGGTATATAAGCCAGGGGATCTTCTATGTAAGATTCATCATTCAAGCATTAATAGTATATATACAGATAATTGTTCTGTCAATTAGTGAGCTTTTATGCTCCATCTGGTATCAAAGCCAAGTGATCCTCGGTCACATCTACTGTTGCACCGGTCATGTCCCTTTCACCATTCTTCTTTCCATTGTTTGGCCTCCTCATATGTTCATTGCATCCAACACCCTGCCCACTGTAGTATCCGTTGTTCCTATCAACTCTCCCATCCTACCACTGCATTCTTAAGAACTATGTGCATTGTTCTTCACATTAACCGCTACCTAACCTACAGTCCCTATTCCTACCTACGAACCAAACATCATCGGCTCCCTTCCTCGAGGCCACTCTTCCACAAACTATTCAACGTCAATGTCACCATCTAGCCACAAAACCCTATCGCAATTTGTTCATGCTTCTCGTGCATGTCAAACGTCACACCCTCAATTTTGTCTTCATACCTTTTCAAATCACTCATAATTTCTCATCATATAAGTGTTTATATTAATCACTGTAGTGTATAAGTTTAATATTATATAATGATATAATTTTATTATAGCTATATAATTTTAATTGAAATAATTATTATAGTATTATTAAAAATAAAATTTTATTTAAAAAATAAAAATAAATTAGTATTATATATTAATATATAATTTAAAAATAAAATAAAATTTAGGGTCAAGTTAGGGAAGAAGGTTAAGATGGATAAATATACACCACCACATACTTGATTAATGTTTGCATTAATGACAATGACTGATTTTAATAAAAAAAATGGTAGATCTTGAGAATAAGATTACTAGACATTCTAATGAAATTAAGGAGCTCTAGGACACAAGTTATATGGGTTCCAACCCCCTTAGAATCAAATTAAGAGGATTCTTAGGGTTGATTGGATACTATAGAAGGTTTATTCAAAATTATGCTCATTTGTCCGCACCCCTAAAAATCTGTTGAAAAATAACTTCTTTCAATGGGATGATAAGGCTAGAAAAGTGTTTTTAAGAGTTAAAGGAAATCATGTCCAAGATTTTTCAAAGCCTTTTCTACTTGAATGTGACCTTTAGGTTTTGGAATAGGAGAAATATTGATGTAGGATGGTCATCCAATAGCATTTGAAAGTAGGTAGCTCAACAAGCGAGAATGTCTAAAGTCTACACACAATAAGGAAATTCTTTCCATTATGCATGCATTAGCTAAGTGGAGGCAATATCTCTTGGGAAGTAAGTTCCTAATATGAACAAACCATAATAGTCTTCAACACCTCCTCCAACAGAAAAATCTGTCTATAGAACAACAAAAGTGGATTGAAAAAATTACCCCCTTAGACATGGATATATTACACAAGAAAGGGAAAGACAACGTGGTAGAAGATTCCTTGTACAGGAAAGATGAAGAATCATCATTGCTTGCAATTTCATTTATTGTCCAAGGGGAGAGAATTTACCAAAGTCCAAATTCTAAATTTAAAGCCAAAGTTCTCAAAGTGTCCCATGACTCATTGTTGGTCGGACATGTAGATTTATTTAAAACCTATTATAATGCACGCTAATCATTTTTCTGGAAGGGAATGAATAATGATATTCAAATATATGTAGCAGAATGCGATAAATACCAGAGAAATAAAAATGATAACATTATGACCCCCAGACTACTCCATCCCTTAAATATTCCAAATCAGAAATGGGAGGGAATATCAATGGACTTTATCAAAGGATTACCTGTGTTTTATGGAAAGGAAAAAATTACCATAGTAGTCGACAGGATCACCAAGTATGCACACTTCATTGGAATGAGGAAATCAGACTCAGCAAAACAAATTGCCGAGATATTTTGCAAGAATGTCTACAAACTACATGGGTTTCCCAAGGTCACTGTTAGCGATAGAGACACCAAATTCAAAGGTATTTCTAGAAGAAATTTTTCAAAAATATACCATCCTCAAACATATGGTCAAACAAAAGTTGTCAATAAATGTTTAGAAGCCTACCTACGTTGTTATACAGCAAATAAACAAAATAAGTGGGCTCAATGGTTACATCTCGCCAAATGGTGGTACAATTCCACTTACCACACTTCAATGAAAATTACTCCATTTCAAGCTCTATATGGTTACAAACCTCCTAAATGGAAGGATCTTGCGATTATTGAGACAAAAATTATGGAAATTAAAGATCAGTTAGAAGAAACCAAAAGTTCGTCCAAGCACTAAAGGGAAATCTAAATATTGGAAGAAATCGTATGAAGAAACAGGTTGACCAAAACATAATAGAGAGAGAATTTGAAGTTGGAGAATGGGTATTTGTTAAACTTTAGCCTTACAATCAACTGTCCTTAAAGTAGAAGGGAAAAAATAAATTGGCACCAAGATTTTATGGATTGTACTAGGTTAACTAAAAGATTAGCTAAGCAACATATAGTTTACGCATTCTTGATAAAACTCATGTTCACAACATCTTCCATGTACCTTGCCTTAAAAACACCAAGTGGCACAGACAACACTTCTGACACTAGATGATGAAGGGAATATCATTTTAGAACCAGAAGGTATCGTCTCCACCAAGGAAAAGAATTGTGATTACAAGTAATCAAAGAATACCTGATTAAGTGGAAATACCTACTAGAAGAAGACGCTTCCTCAAAGACATAAGTGTTTTTTCAATAACATTTATCATTACATATGCATTAACGACAAAGAATAATTTTGAGAGGAAGGAAATGTTATGTAAAAATAATAATAATTTTGTAATTATACATTAACTAGGCAAAAGGGCATGATCACAAGATTATGCCCTTTCACGAAGAGGCACTCGAGGCGGTATATAAGCCACGGGCCCTTCTATGTAAGATTCATAATTCAAGCACACACACACAGACACACACACACACACACATATATACATATATACATATATACATACAAATATATATATATATATATATTAGATATATTTATATATATATATATATATTATAATATATATATATATATATATAATTATTATATATATATATATATAATATATATAAATTTTGTTTTGTCAATTAATGAGATTTTATGCTCCATCACCATCTAAACTAGCCAATTGAGAATCGAGGGTATCTGGAACAAATGGTGATGGAGTAGGTTGACCAAATGAATCAATTAATAGGGGACCATCCAGTGTAAATGATCAATGCTAAAAGGTATCCCTTGAAGAGGCAATGTTTTCAATTAGATCAAATTGAAGATTAAGATTGTTCGCGTTAATGTCATCTTGGGAAACCAAGGGATTAAACTTTACATTAGGCTCTATGAATGTGCCAAAAAATTCAAATATCCTCTAGATATGATCTTTATCAAGGGAAGGAAATGAGGGTGGAACACATGAATCAACAATATGAATTTCAAGTTTCCAAACTTCAAAATCAGTACATGAGTTTACTTTATCTGGTAAAGGAAAAGGAGGAGGATACGAAGAAAAAGGGATATCAAATTCCTCCTATGATATTTGAGGTGCCTTATGATTGAGATAAATTTTAAAAATAGAGTTTGGAATTAGGCTCAAATATGTTCAATAGATACTCAAACCAAATTTTGAAAATTTTCACTCATGAAATCCCAATCCACATCTTCCTTAGAAAAATCATAACAAAAAACTGATCAAGAAAATATTCTAAAGTTTCGTCGGATTTCATTCTAAGTCAATAAAACCTTCTATAAACATCTTGATAATTGTACTCACCAAAATATTATTGAAGCTCCTTGAAAAGTTGTTTGAATGAATGGATTGAAGCATCTATCAAGGTATGACACCATTGCTTAGTGTGACCTTAAAAAGTGACGATGAATAATCTACAAGAAACATTTTCAAAATCTAATTCATGAAAATTACAAAACTTAAGAAATTGAAGTTTATGCTTAGCTATAGATGTTCCATCCTCGCCATTGAACTTCAAATGTGACAAGTCATGAATTAGTTCCATAGGGACTATAAGATTCCCACTTGTAGAAAAACACCTTAGGATTATGATTTGAGAAGAAGCCATTAAAGATGAGAGTTTCAAAAGACACTTCATGGGATCAACTTTTCATTTATCCCTCCTTATAGTGCCAATTTTTTTATGGTATTGGATGTCGCCAATAGTAGGGGGTCTCCCCACATGAAGCCCCAACTAGACATCACATTGTTTCGAGTAGGAGCCCCATCCGGATAATAGGCCAAACACCATAACTTAGATATTTTCTTTGTCTGCAATAAACAACATAAAAGAGTATGAAAAAAAACTTCGAAACAAGCAAGTAAGTTGACACTATGAAGGATACAATTGCAATGTATATTAGGTACTATAATGGATAGAGTGGAAAGAGTGAGCCTCTAAGATAAAAGAAATAGTACTATTCTAGTAAAGACACATGAGAGCATAGAAAAAATAATTAGCTAACCCACAAAATAGTTCAAGAGGTAACAATGATCATACAAACAAGTAACAACACACATTCAACAAGATATATACCAAAGCCAATGAAATAGTTCATTTTCTTTAGTATATATTAACACAAAAATATACCACAAACATTAAAAAAATAATCTTACAACATCCATGATACATGCAAGAAAGTGCGTTGGCTCTGAGAGCTTCAAATTTTAAGTGAAAGTTCCAAGATACAAAATTACAATGATGCAACACTAGCTCCAATAGTTGAACATTAAGCCACCACTTGTTCCTCCAAAGAATGATCTTCTCTCCTATGCCAAGCTAGAGAAGCCAAGGTGAGAAGTCCCATTGTTTTAGTTATGAGGGTTTATTTATAACAAATGAGGTGACCATTCACCTCTCATGTGACCCTTGACCTCCCCCATGACTCTTGAGCTCCCATATGACTTTCAAAATTCTATGTGACCTTTAAGATCCTACATGACTCTAGGACTTCTTAGTGACTTTCCACATTCCATGTGTGATCATTGGGCTTCCACACCTTTTACATTTATGATTTTTTGAAAATAGCAAATTTCATTCCACAAATAGTGGCAAAATACATTGACAACACAAGAAGTTTGTAATGACACTTTGAGAAGCCATAATTTGGTGACTATGACATAAGACTTTATTACGATGTATCAATACTAAGTTCCTCTTTTTTCTTCTATGTCTTCAACTCTTCATGATAGGTCTTGAATGTAATTCATCTTCACTCTCCAAAGGGTCTAGATAATTATTGGAACCTTCTAAGTCAACATGAGTTTCCATCTCTCTCTCGTGGTCAAATATTCCTTTACTCTTGCATGATTATCTCTTTGTGTCTCATCTCCCTAAGTGTACTCTTGCAGCCTCTCCTTGATTTCCTCCCTAAGAAACAACTTTCCATGTTGGGATGAAAATACTTGCAAGTGAATCTCATTCATGAAAACAAAACATCAATCCCAAAAACACCTAGTTAACCTTAATTTAATTATGTAACATGTTGATTGTGATGGGAAAATGTGCAATGATTAAAGAAAGAGGCCTTCATGGGAATGATTTGTAGAGTCAGGAGACAGGGAGTGAGGGTCTAGACATTGTGGTTCTGCAATATACAATTTAAAGAGAGATGAATGTCATGGATTACACATTGGGAAGGTCCAGGAGGTAAGGATGATAGGATTGCTCACTAAGAATGCATAGTGTGCAGTACTTGAGAAGAAGTGTCTAGGTTTCACATAGTTGAGCACTACTAGGTCTGAAGGATGGCCCTACTACTCACTAAAAATGTGCAGTTCACAGTGAAGGCAAGGTTGGTCTAAGCATTGTGCAGAGGGCAAGTTCAATGGTCCAAAAATGATCCCACAGTTGAGAAGGAGGCTTAAGGCATTGCGTAGTTGGCTTCTTCAATGGTCCAAAAATGATCCCACTATGCAGTAGAAGTGCATAGTGAACAACGCAAGGAAGGGATGATCAAAATTGCACAGTAGGAAAGTGTAACCAACAAGGCTGAGTGACTAAGCTATGAAGTTGATCAATGTGTAGTTAAAGGAGGTTGTCCTATAGGATTGTGTAGTGCACAATTACAAGAGAGAAGGCCTTCATCACTATGGCTTAGGAATGCATAGTGTGCAGTAGCTTGTGGTTAAATATTGGTCATTGATTGCGCAAGTAGTGAGGACAAGGAGAACTCCAAAATTGGTTAAGTGTGATATCAGTGAGGTAAGAGAGTAAGAGTAAGAGCATGCAACAATTATTGAACATGATCACACACACACACACACACATATGATCAACAATATGACAAGAATATATGCAGTACCAAAAACCAACATGTATTCATCGAAATGATAACAAAAAGACACTTATATCCATGTCCAACATTTAAGATACAACCTTTTACAACACAAGTATCAACTGCAAAGAGAAAGTGTGCAATGCCATGGGAAAGTGTCCAACACATGTCCCTAATGATAAGTAGCATCAACTAGTGCAAGAAAGTGTGTTGGATCTGCCTTTAGGAGATGTGACATGGTGCTCTTAGGATATGTGAAAACAAGCAAAACCAACATATGAAAGAGTGAAAGTGACACATGAAAAAACAAAAAAAAACACAAGAAACACATGTAAGTGTGTAAACAAGAAACAATGAGACTTGCAAGAGATAGAGTAAAAAAATTGACAAATGTAAGAGCAAAAGAAAGCAAAAGTGACACTTGCAAAAGAAAAAGAAAAAGAAGTATTCCTGTGAAGAAATCAAGAGCTAGGCATGTGAACAAAAATAGTTCGACACTTGGGATTCCTAGAGGAAGAATTGAACACTTAAGAAACATGATCAAGCATGAAATTAATGGCTTAAAATGAAAAAATGGCATGGTTATAAGGAGGCTCCAAAATTTCAATGTAGGCAAAATTTGGAGGGTGTTGTAGTAGTGACAACAATAAGATAGATGATGGAGGATAGTAATATACATTTGAATAGGTCCATGAGAAATATAATGTAATTTGGTATAGTAGGTATAGATAAGGAACATTCTTCTCCAAGGTGTACACATGTCACAAGGTGGTTTTACTCCACATCCTAAGCAGTGCACTATCCAAGCTAACACTCCACATGTCAAGCATTCATCATCATAAGGTTTCACAGTCTCCAAGACAAGCTCCTAAGCTATAATGCTTCTCCCTCCACATGTATATACTAAGGCCATGAAATCTTCCAAACAGTGTGCTCTCCAAGAAAGATTCACTAAAGCTAAGTTTTAAACCTCTTAAAATAGTGTTGCATGTTGTTTTGATAGCTCAACATTATATGGAAAGACCCAATCCTCCTTAACATGCACAATATGCAAAATATGTCAATGCTAAATGAGATAATTGACTTCAGAAGAAGTGTTCCTGCTCTAGCACATAACTCAAGAAAAAGAATCCACCTATGGTAACATTTCGAAATGTCAATCAACTAAAATACTCCAAGATATAACAAGGGTGTGGGGTTTCATTGAACACCCCACCTTACATGAAGTGCACCCCTAACATGGTGTAAACAGTTACAGAGTAACCTAAAATCTAAAACTACCTCATTGCAAGGAAGTTATTTTTACCAACACCAATCTTATCCTCTAAACCTAAATTGGTTGTACCTTTGTAAATATGAACTTATTTTTTATTGGAAAAAATAATTGATCCAACAAAGTGTTGAAATGTGGCAACAAGAATATTCCAATTTAACTTTTCCTTGAATTAAATTGTGAATTAAAATCGAATTTAGTCTTAACAACTACTTGGAAATAATTAATTAAGTTATTTTGACTTGATTAGTTGGAGAAATTCAAGTTAGAAGTCTTTCTGAAGTCATGCAGGAGTTATCCCTTTATTTGAGTTGTAATTAGTTAACTCCGTTTACTGAGTTAAGTCCAGTTAAATTAGTTCAAAATTGTTTGAGGAACTAATAGAGAGTTAACAGCTAGTTGATGCATGCAGGCACTCAACTAGTGTACTCTAGTTAACTAAATATTCTCTCATCAGAAACTCATGCATGTCTATTCTGAGAAAGGCCCAGTTGAGACTAAAGACAAGGATACTGTACTATCAGTTGCATGTGTTTTCTTATAAAGAAAACACATGCATGCAAAAGGAATCAATTCCTTGAGGATTGTGCAGTTCTGACAAGGTGTGAGATAAGTTTTCCACTTGGTAAGAGGAAATCATCCTAGAGGAACAACGCAAGGAAATAGGAGCTTGGAGGGCAGAGAGGAAGGCTTGTGAGAAGCCAAGATTGCTTGTGAGAATCTATGAGGATTGTACTGAGAGCTGGCTCGCTGTGAGAGCTAAGGATTTGTATGATTTCTATGCATTTCCACCTTGTATGATAATACAGATAGTGGGGTTTTTAGCTGAGGCTTTCCCCAAAGTATTTTCATGTGTATTGTGCGATTGATTCTTCTTCTTCTGGTTATATTTTTCAGCTCGATCTTTAAGCTTTTGCAAATTGATAGTAGAAGTAGGTTACAATATTTTTCTTTGATGTATATTGCATTATCGAGTTAACCTACATACAGATTCTCTACTTGGTATCAGAGTTGGATTTGTAGAGAATTTCTACATGGTATCAGAGCCAGGTTTGTAGAGAATTTCTACATGGTATCGGAGTGAGATTTATAGAGAATTTACAGAATTTCTACATGGTATCAAAGCCTAGTTTATCGAAGCAGTGAATAATATACTGAGAAGAGAATTAGAAGTTTGAAGTTCAGGGTTGCAAGTGCAAATCGAATTATTATCATACTTCAAGGTTGGCCAATGGCATTCTATGGCTTGCGACTCGAGTATGCCTTAGAACGTAGCTCGAATTACATAGCATGGAAAAATAGAATGAAGGTTGTATTAGAAGACAATGGCTTGAAGGATTTCATTGATCAAGAAATCCAAAAGCCAGCTTCAACTAATGCACAAGAGTTGGTTGAGTGGAAGAATTGTGTGGTGAAGGCAAGACGAATCATCCTTGAGGGAGTTCGAGACCATATTGTCTCGAGTCTCCATGGGAAGGATACTCCATTTTCAATGTGGAAGACATTGAAGGACCTCTACCAGAACAGTAGTGACCAAAGGAAATTGGCACTTAAGGATAAGCTTCCAAGAATCAAGATGGAGAGGGCGATACTATTTCAACATATATGAACAAGCTCACCACCTACAAGATGAGCTTAGCAGTGTGGGAATAACTACTGGCGATGATGATATGGTAAGCCTCACTCTCCTTGGCCTTCCAAAGTGTTGGAATAGCTATCAGGACTCTGTGAATGGAAGAGAGAAACTGTCAGATTAGGAATGGATGTGGTTGGATCTGATGCAAGAGGAGATCAAGAGGAGCACAAGAGATGGTTCTTCATCCAAGGATGATGATGAAGAAAATCTGGCCTTAGCAAGTAAGGCAAGGAAAGGGAAGGGGAAGGCTTCCCATTCCAGATCAAATTCTTCTCATGGAGGGAAGGAGGGTGACAAGTCTAAAGTGAGATGCTTTAATTTTCATGATATGGGACATTATGTGACTAATTTCCCATCGAAGAAGTCCAAGAAGGGATCCCTAGTAGGATTGGAAGGTGAGGCATTAGCCTCTCAGTTCGAAATGGACTTTACCCTCATCACATGCATGTTGTCATCGATGATGGGTTGTGTCTGGTATCTTGACAGTGGAGCCTCATTCCACATGACTGGTGATAAAAGTTTATTCAATGCCTTGGAGGAGAAAGACCTCAAGATGCACAGAGAGATGGGTGACGACGGAAGGTATAGTGTTTCAGGAGTGGGCATGGTTTCTTTTCAGAGGGAGCATGGAACCCCTATCACCTTGACAGATGTGATGTATGTGCCTGGACTGAAGAAGAATTTGGTATCAGTCACTATGTTGGAGGATAAAGGCTACGATGTTGTCTTTAGTAAAGGAAAGGTGTTCCTAAGACACATAGCCACGGGTTAGACCAAGAGGATAGGGATTCGGGTGAAGAATATCTATAAACTAGAGGTAGATGATTGTACTGTTAGCGCTCAAATCTACCTTAGGCTGAAATAAGGTAAGCCTCAAGGCTACATCAAACCACGCTCAGCCTCGTAGCTAGCCCTACGAGGACAGTAGAGGGCTCTCTCTGGGTCAATCTCGGCAAAAGATAATAAACGAGGTCGAGATGACTGAATTGATGACTAATTTTAGGCTAGATATGACGTACAAAGAGTTTAGAATTGATTTTTAAAAGCTTTGTTGAATTCAAGGGAAAGGCAATTTTGGGTGCGGGGATGAGGCACAACTTTTGCAGAGGTCTACTTGGGGCAAGATAGGCGATTTTTTTGACGCCTTAAAGCAATTGAGATGGGTAGATCAGACTGGTGAGGAGCTAAGGAGAGCAAGGAAGTCTCAAGGGTTCTCCTTAAATTGAAGAAAACATGGAAAATTAAACAAATTTAAAGGCAGAGCATAGCAAATTATGGATTCTACCTTAACACTTCATTTGTTCAATTGAAGAAGATTAAATAAGGAAAGTGGTACACATACATAACTTACAAGTACTGAAAGAAACACACCATCAACACATAAAGCCACATGAATCCCAAATAGTGTTGCAAAACCCTGATCTTCCTTTGCCAAAATTGCAGATAAAATATGTACAATAGAGTGTCAAGCCATTCCCAAGAGTCCAACCTCTCCAAAAATCCAACCCCTACACTATGAAATTCATAAAATATATACATTTGCTCATCCTTGTACTAAGGGATTGAGTTCAACAATTTTCTTCAAAATAGAATTAGTTACATTAAATTTGGGCCGAATTTCTGAAAATAGGTGTTGAAGATGAACTCATATCTCCCAAACCATAACACCTGTTACAAAAATGAAAGAGGTTTTTGTAGATAAGGTCATGCTGGAGAAAAAAATCTGTCAAATTTGGGAAATTCGTTTCCAGTAGCTCGCAATCTGTTCCACAAAATCATCTCTAACACAGAAAATCATTACAACTTTAATTCTGTGAAAATTAGCTGTAACGATCTAGTCACATATCCCAATCCATGACACCTGTGAATAAAATGAAAGAGGTTTTTGTTATATGGCTCGTGCTTAACAAAAACCTCCTTGGGTTTTGCAAAATTACTTTCCATCTGTTGTAAAATGGATCCGCACTAAAATGACTAAATCAATAGAAAATATGAAAAATTTTCTTTGTTTTACTGTAGGCTCCAAATATCACTGTATATCTCCCAGATAGTAACACCTGCGCATAAAATTAAGGAGGTTTTTGTTATTTAGTATGCGGTGAAAAAAAACCTCTTTCACTTTTCAAAAATTCCTTACCATTAGTTCAGAAACTGATTTTGTACTAAACTTTTCATTGTGTGCAGCAACTAACCTCGAAACATGCATAACCAAGAATCACTCATTCATTTTTTCTAATCCAGGAACCAGTTACGGGAGTGTGATATACCGTTGGAAATATTTTTCCGAGCTCCTTCTGAAAACACTTGTGACATGTTTTGTGCTGAACATCATGTGCAAAACATCTAACAAAACCAGACATAGTAAGAGCTCATGTTGATCCCTGGTGACAGGCTGCGAAGACTGGAACTAACATTGGCTCCAATGGGGATGGTTGCTCCTTGGAGGTGCCAAGAACTATAGATCTCTGGAAAGTAGATAGTGCCTCTTCCATTAGGCATGGATGGTCAAACAACTGCAAACCCAAAACAACTCATACCAATCCAAAAACATATACATACTACAACTTGTACATAAACAAATACCGAAAACTAAAATGCTGCCATGGGCAGCTTATTTATGTACAAATCTAACCCACTTTGCTGCAAAATTGATAGATCAAGTAATGTTGTAATGCCAAATAAACCAATCAAGTAACTGTGACAAGGATGCTTCTTGAAAGTGCTTCAACCAGGACACAAATGTAAATGCTGACAGCCATACATGCACATAACGAGTCTGGTTGTGTAAAAGACAATTTGATCTACCATTCAAACTAAAAAAAAATTCCATGTATGTTGCAATAGGATCAAAGAAACCAAACTCTGTTTGCTGCCCTAATTCCTCAACGCAGACCTCCAACTGCAAACTGTCAATGCAAACAGCTACGGGCAGCTCTATTGTTTCTTGTTTTGAAGGAGGCAGAGTTTCCAAGAACTTTTTGGGTTCTTGGTATTCATATGGGTGGATCTGATCATTTAAATACTGAATCTCCTTCTCAAATTTTTCAACAAATAACTCAAAGAAACCAGTTTTAGCTTTAGGAGGAAACTTTGGAGATCTCAAGCATTTAAGCACGACAATGAAAAAATCTTTATCACTTTCAATATCCACTAACAGATCTCTAACTTCTTTTAAAACTTCACAAAGCACAGGGTCTGCCACATACCCTACCATTTTATTTTAGTGCATGAACGGATCAGTGAGATCTCTAGATTGAGTTGGAGTCACTAGGTGAATGTTTCAGCCTTCATATGTGTTTGACTGCTGTCCACCATCAACAATCAGATCTAACTTGATACATGTACTGGGGCAATTTGCAAATTAGATATTCTGTTTATAAGACTAGACCAGAGATTGACTGAAGTAGCTTTTATCTACTTGCACTAATTCAAAGCAAAAGCGTTTCAAAGGCTACCTGGCTAATCTTCAGATTCCGTCTGTATTCTATAAAACAAAGAACACTAACAAACAAATAAATTTTTCTTCCCCAATATGGTCACCACTATGTTAGCGCTCAAATCTAACTTAGGCTAAAATAAGGTAAGACTCAAGGCTACATCAAACCACGCTCAGCCTCGTAGCTAGCCCTATGAGGACAGGAGAGGGCTCTCTCCAGGTCAATCTCGGCAAAAGATAATAAATGAGGTCGAGATGACTGAATTGATGACTAATTTTAGGCTAGGTATGACGTACAAAGAGTTTAGAATTGAGTTTTTGAGGTTTGTTGAATTCAAGGGAAAGGCAATTTTGGGTGTGGGGATGAGGCACAGCTTTTACAAAGGTCTAAGTGGGGCAAGATAGGTGATTTTTTTGATGCCTTAAAGCAAGTGAGATGGGTAGATCAGACTAGTGAGGAGCTGAGGAGAGCAAGGAAGTCTCAAGGGTTCTCCTTAAATTGAAGAAAACATGGAAAATTAAACAAATTTAAAGGCAGAGCATAGCAAATTATGGATTCTACCTTAACACTTCATTTGTTCAATTGCAGAAGATTAAATAAGGAAAGTGGTATACATACACAACTTACAAGTACTGAAAGAAACACACCATCAACACATAAAGCCACATGAATCCCAAATAGTGCTGCAAAACCCTGGTCTTCCTTTGCCAAAATTGTAGATAAAATATGTACAATAGAGTGTCAAGCTATTC
>APFE031610293.1:1119-36623 GCA_000404065.3 Pinus taeda | reverse complement strand
AAGTCTAGTTAAATTAGTTCCAAACTGTTTGAGGAACTAATAGAGAGTTAACAGTTAGTTGATGCATGCATGCACTCAACTAGTGTACTCTAGTTAACTGAAGATTCTCTCATCAGAAACTCATGCATGTCTATTCTGAGAAAGACCCAATTGAGATTAAAGGCAAGGAAGTGAAATATCAGTTGCATGTGTTTTCTTATAAAGACAACTCATGCATGCAGAAGGAATCAATTCCTTGAGGATTGCACAGTTCTGACAAGGTGTGAGATTAGTGTGTGAGATCAATTTTCCACTTGGTAAGAGCAAATCATCCTAGAGGAACATTGCAAGGAAATAGGAGCTTTGAGGGCGGAGAGGAAGGCTTGTGAGAAGCCAGGATTGCCTGTGAGCATCTGTGAGGATTGTACTGAGAGCTGGCTAGTTGTGAGAGCTAAGGCTTTCTATGATTTCTATGTATTTCCACCTTGTATGATAATACAGATAGTGTAGTTTTTAGATGAGGCTTTCCCCAAGGTATTTTCATATGTATTGTGCGATTGATTCTTCTTCTTCTGGTTATATTGTTTAGCTCAATATTTAAGCTTCCACAAATTGATAGTAGAAGTAGGTTATAGTATTTTGCTTTGATGTATATTGCATTATCGAGTTAACCTACATACAGATTTTCTACATAGTATCAGAGTTGGATTTGTAGAGAATTTCTACATGGTATCAGAGCCAGTTTTGTAGAGAATTTCTACATGGTATTGGAGCGAGATTTGTAGAGAATTTGCAGAATTTATACACAAAGGTTATAGAACAAACTAAGATATTATTATTGCATATTGAACCACCAAATAACATCAACCATTTTTTATTTGAAGAAATATCACCCTATATCAACAACAATTTTTCAAACTCCATCATTCCACAAATCAACTTCATGAACAAAAATTTCCACGTAACACATATTCAAATGTTCATAATTTCCTATAAATATAAACACATCTACATTTAGGAACAATACTAGTGGATTAGATCTATTATGAACCCAAAGACAACACATTAAACAAACAATAAATCCTAAAATACCAAGCTTGCAGTGCAAACATAAACCAACATAGGGCCTCCAACAAACTATAAACAAGGGTATCTTTCCCATGCACATCAAAACCTCTCCAAAATTTTATGTATAATTCTTATTCATTCAAACAAATCAAGAATTGTATTTACATTCATCTAAATTCCACTCATAACATGTTGTTAATGCAATAATGATTCTATTAGAAGTATACCTAACAATTGTAGTAAATGTCTCATCATAATGGACTCCCTATTCCCATGATATCCCTCTTGCAACATGTATTTCCTTATACTTTTTAATACACCCATCAACCACATGTTTGATCTTGTACAAGCATCTAGAATGAATCATTGATTCCCTATATTTCTTAATACAATATCAATATGAAATGCAATCACGATGCCTAGTCAAAGACACAAAAACCCTTCTTCTTTGCATGCCCATATGGACCACTTTCTAAATTAGTTCTTTACCTTTATCTTCATGCTTCTTTAGTGTCCTTTGCCCATTCCTTAAATACTAGTATAATTTTCTCCGACAACTCTTGGAAGCTCCACCTTCTTAATTGCCACATGTAATGTAACACCCCCTCCCACATTTAAATGCTTCTACAAGCTCTCTAGGGTAAACATGAACTGAGTGTCACTATGATATGACCTGACCTCTGAGTTCCAGTTATGGAAGTGGTGCCTACAAACTGGAAGTAAATTGACATCCCTCAAAGACTATAAATCACTCAGGAGAACCACCCTAGGTGATCAATCCATGAGATGGAACTCTTTTTCAGTAGGTTTACACCCCAACCTCACCCTTTACACACCGTGTGTGTGGTTATGAGGCTCCAACCATAACCATAAGCCCACCCGCATGTGGTTATAGCCCAAAATTCCATGTTCTATGTATGCGGTTGTGAGATCTATGCCACTTTTTCAAGCTAGCCTCCAAACCATTTCCCAGAACTACTTGTAACTTTCCAAAATCATGACAATGATGATAACAATGCTAAAAAATCAAAACTTTAACAATATCTTGACCTAAACATGCCTAACACAAGATAGACATTTCATCAAACATATGGTAAACATATAAGCTAAAGGTCATGAATGCATATCTAATCATAAACTTCTAAACTTCATTTGAAAATCACCAAGAAGGCTCAATGCCCTCTCAAGGTATTTGCACCAACATTATTATCCCATGCATTCATCAACCATTCAATAACTTCTTAGATTGTAGGCTTTTGTGATTCATGATTTAAGCAAAGATCTTCCAGAGAAATCACATAGATATCTTAGGATTGACGCGTTTTGAACCTCTACCAAGGTTCATCATCAGGATAAAGTTGGAGAGCAAGATCAAAAAATAAAATATTTATATTAGAGATGCAACAATAATTTTTTAACAGTAAAAAAGATAAATAATATAAAATAAAATGGAACTTCAGAAGAATAGCTCCATGAGAGGGAGAGATCCATAGCTAGAGCACATCATATAACCAAGTATATAACCCGAATAGAAACCATGACAAATCAACCATAAATCAACATAATAACAAGTACATGTGCTCATTAATTAAATTAGAATAATAGCTTATAATAACTTATACAAAAGCCAACCAAGTTAGGGACTTCCACGTACCACCTGACCATAAATTTAGCTGAACCAAATCTTGCTTTTAGCTAATCACCCTCTTGCCATATTCCAAGCATGAATGTGGTATCTCATGGGATAAACCAAGACATAACCAAATAGGGACTCCAAAGGTTAAACCATCTACAACCTCAAGCTACTGTGATCTCACCTAAACAAGTCCCAAGATCACAAAACCAAACCAAGCTTGGATGCCTTAGACTTCCTTCACCCTTGAGGAATTTTCTTATCTCCACCCGCTTGTCAAATGCTTCCTGGAGAAAAATATCTTCACCCCCAATCCTTGGGATTTTCCTAATACCAACTCACCTAGTTCCAAAACCTTATGGAAATCCAAATCTTAACCAAGAATAAATCCCATCACATCATGGCTATCCAGGAAATGGCAAGGCAAGGCTGAAACCACAGTCAAACCAGGAAAAACCCATGCCAGTGACAACAAATGAACCAAATAAACAAATGCATGTACCATGCATTCACATCCCAACAAGGAAATCACACATGAAACCTATTACCTGAAAGATCTTCATGTTGAAGCTGTTGATCCACCCTTCTCCCTGCTTTCCTTTGCTTGCTTTTTTTCCTTTCTCCAAACCCAATTGAATGCTAAAGTGATCCAAGATTCTCTAAGTGTGCAAGAGTGTACGAGAGCCAAAAGATAAACTAACAAAAGATGAATCCAAAGGATGTGAATTGATTCTTTGATGCCTTTTATCATTGATGTCACCTTTTTCTTCATTTTCCTTCCATTTTCCTCTAATTTCCCTTGCATGCATATTTATGTCTCTTCATCTCCCTTTTCTCCTATTTTCCTTTATTTTCATAATTCTTTTTTTCCTTTTCCAATGCATTTACCAATTTCCATAGCCATTAATTAACCACAAGTGATGCCCACTAAAGTGTGTGCCCAACATTTAGATTGGAATACGTGTCCCATGAAATTGATCTTATTTTTTTACATGGAAAATCAACCTTGGGCTGTTACATGTAACATCATGAATCATCATATTTCTAGTCTTCCTTTGGCATGAACATTCATCATTTCTAATGCCCCCTTGTTTTCAAAATTTATATGCTCTTCTTATCACCACGTGACCACTTACCAATAGAATTCTATGTTATTTATCAATATGGTTCTTTCCTAGACTACTTGTATGATATTGTTGACCAATTCTCATTATCAATAGTATCCTATCTTTCTTAACCAGGCTATACTATAGTTGGTACTTTCCATTTTTCTCAACAAAGTCATTTTTCACAAATTCGAGATGTGGGGGACCTTTTTACCCAATTACTTCCTGCATAGTTCACAACTTGAAACATCAACAATTATTCATTTTTATGTATGCAAGTTGCAAGCACTTCTTTTACTAAATTCATCCCACACTTGCATCCCACGTTCATCATTTTACACCCACATTTCTACAACCTACAAATTGTACCCCTTTCTCGTACTTAGCCCTTTTTTCTTCCATGAGGGTTATGAGAGACCTTTTTTTTACTTACTACCATGCATTCTGAATCCCGTATGACTCTATCCCCTCATGACTCAAAATAACCCACAAATATCCATGGTCATTTGTATACTTAATTTCTCCTCTTACATGAATATATGAGAAGCATTGCTTAACACCTTCTCATACTCATCTCTTGCATCTTGTATCCCACACTCCGCACTCATTATATTTTCACTATATTTTTCAATTCACATTAAATTATCCTAGCCCTCACATATTTTGCATGACCAAAGCTCCATCTTGTAATGAATGAGGTACATTTGATTGAGATATCCTTTTAAATTAGATCAAAATTGTACTTATGAACCACCTTTTCTTGCACATGTTCACATAAAAGAGGTAAGTGAGACACTTAACACTACCAAATTTTCCTATTAGTTGAATTTTAGTTCATTTGCGTGTTAGACATTGATATTAAGTATCAAAGGAAGATGAAAAACAAAGCAAGAGAATCTTTCTATCGAGGTATTATTAATACACTAGGGCAACAAGATCATGAGTTCTAATAGTTCATTTCTTACAACTGGTATTCAAGACTTAACCTAGAAGAAAAGAGTAACAACAAGGACTTGAATTTAGGTATTGTACACATTACTTGCATGCTTGAACCTTTGAGTTTTCAAAGTAAATTTTATGGAGTGATGATAAATTTGATAACAAAATTAGCAAGACCCCAATCCTAGTTTATTCAAGAGGATGCTTCAACTTACTGAGGCCAATTTATTTTTTAGGATTGTAAAGGTTGATTCCTTACTCATTAACCACAATGGAGGAAAAGGTCTATTGAAAATAGCAACAAGAAATGTTAAAAATAACATCTGGAAAAATCCTAATTTAATTTATCCTTGAATTAAATTAGGAATTAAATTGAAATTCTATTCTCATAGCAACTTGTAATAGTTAACTAAGTTAATTTGACTTAGTTGGCTTAGTAAATTCGAGTTGGGAGTCTATCTAGATTCATGTAGAGGGATCCATAAATTTTAGGGTCCTAGGTTGAGTTGTTATTGAGTTATAATTATTTAATTCAATTTAACTGAGTTAAATCTAGTTAAAATAGTTCTAAATGTTGGAGGAACTAGTGAGTCGTTAAGTGAATTAAATTGGATTTAATTCACATGCAGTGATCAATTAGATATCTGATAAATCACTCAAAATAGCTCATGCATGCCAGTTCAGATGAAGACCCAGTTGAGATTAGAGTTCAAGGACAGTGTACTATTAGTTGTATAATTTTCCAAGTTGTATAGATGGTGCATGAAATCTGTAGAAGGCCTATGATGGATTATGCAGTTGTGGTGAGGGATTTTCCCAATTAAATATTGCATAATTACCTTAGGGATTGTGCAAGGAAGTAGAGGCTTGGCAGACAACAAAATTGGCTAGGAGTTAGTTTGAGTTGGTTTGTGAAGCAGAGAGATAGATTATACTTGTGAAAGAATTGTTTGGGTTGAACAAGCATTGTATTTTCTTCAAATATCTTTTGGTTAATGCAATATAGATAGTCATGGTTTTGAGCAGTTTCTTTCCCTAGAAAATTTTTGTGTTATGTGCGATTGAAACTATTCCTTTTCTGCTTAGGGTTTTCACTGATCAATATCAGTTTCTGCTAAAGACTAGAGTAGATTCATGTCTTATGTTTTAGCATATCACATAAGTGGTTTAATCTACAAGTAAAAATCGACAAGGTATTCATAAGAAGTTCTTAAAAAAACCTACGAAAGAACTAGTTAATTCCAACAAAATTGAGGTGTGCACATTGGACAATTCCTATAAGGAATTTTCCTAGTTATTTGCAAGGATTCTTGGTTAACAATCCATTGATTTATGTTCCTTGGTATTTTCTTTATATTCTACATAATTCTATCCATGAGGGATCTATTTTCCACTGGGTTCATACAATTTTTTTTTTTTCTGAAATTTCATTCCAACTTGGAAATTTTACTTAAACAAAGAAGTTCCATATGTATTTATACTTGGTTTATGCTATTATCTATTGCAATGTCTTCGAAGGCTTTCCAAGATTATGATATCAAAATTTTGACCTTGACTCCATATAGTTTTGGTACAAGTGACTCTAGAAGCATAAAGCTTAGTTCCATTTTTATCTACTATAAATTTCTTCCCTGCAGAATGTAGGAAAATGTTGGTGGGTCCCTCAACCAATAAATTCTCCTCTGAACCCCCATCTCTTTTAGAAATAAAGGGAAATTTTCAGGTACAAGAATAATTTTCATGTGTTTGCTTGTTTGGATTTCAAGGGAAGCCCTTAGGGATTCCAATTTATATTTGTGATAAATTTTGATTAGTAGAAGTGTGTTGAAAATACAATTATTATGCACATTTCTTCAATGGAAAAAGAAAGAAATAGTTTATACCTTTGCCTATTAGACTTGGAAATTGCATTGTCAACAATTTTCCTAATATTGATGAATATGCTACTTGGAGAGTTTTAAATTAAGTGAATTAGAAACAATTGAGGGTTTTTACCAAAAAACTATTTTCTTCGCTCATATAAATTATGTTGGATATGGTCCTTTATTTCGAGCACGACAAGTTGAAGGTGGAGGAGACAATCGAGTCTTACCTAATACACCTCAAGTTTTCCATGAATATGTCAACACCCTACATAGTACCGATAAGAAATATAGATAACATGGACATTTTTGTTGCAAGTGTTGGTTCCACCCCTCAAAAATTCTAAAAGACTACATCTACATATAGAATTCAATCTACAATAAAAGAACCAAGGAGGAATTGTAGTGATGATGGCGTTGGAGAAGGCCATGATGGAAATTATCCAAATTTTAATATGGAAAAGTCTCACATTGTTGGAGTCAATTCAAAAAGGAAAATACGTAAGACACAAGGGAATACCTAGGATAAATCCGAGGATATCAAATATTCAAGTAATGGAAATTGATGACCTTGAAAAGATACCAAAGGTATCAGACTGTGTTGAAAGCATGAGCTAGAAAGACAAGCAATTGTTGAAGAGTTGGTTAGAGAAGAGCCTATTTATTTTGAAATTGAATTATTACATTGCACCATCTAGTGTACGATAAAGATTCTAAGAAAATACAATTTGGACAAGTGAATTTTAAAAAATAAACATGTGGTAGATAAGGTAAATCAAGAAATCAACAACAAAGGAATATAACCATCCAAGTTGTTCAAATTACAACAAGAAATTGGAGATACATTGGATTATTTGATTTACAAGAAGGAAATGGAAAATTTAGTGTGATGGAGGAGTATAAAAGAATTGGAAATGACATAGTTACCTAAGCCATTGATTATTGAACCAATATCGACCACTAGTCCAACTCAAGTTTCAAAGACACACCGGAAAGTAGTTCAAGGGTCAGAGTAGCTACAAGTTTGTTAATTGAAATCTAATAATATATGGGTGATATCATAAATAAAAGGATTGACACAATCTTCAAAGTGTGGTAAGTAGCTACAACCTCAACCAAATTGTTTGTTGGAATTAATTATCTCATTGAATATTTATAAAAGAATGTAGAGAATGATGAGATGTTCTAAAAGGAGGCTTTAAATACATTTATTATGACAGTGTCAGATATGAACGAAGCCCAAAAAATAAAAACAAATTGTTGTACCAAGGTAGAATGAAGCAATTAAAAGTTTGTTGGAAAGGAGGAACAAAAACACTCCAAGAATTAATTTCCAATCTGACAACACTAAGACAAGAAGAAGTGATTTATTATTTAAGTTAATCAACATGGCTAAGGAGCTAGAGGGTCCCAATTTAATTATGGATGTAATGTTATTAACCTGAGAAAAAATGCAAGAACATGTTGATGTAATAAATATCACATGGGGCAATGAATTCAACATACTTGTTGATTTTTTCAAAGAAGAAATTAAGAAATGGCTAATTCATGTTGTGAACGAGAATCAAGAATAATAAAAGATAGTACATCAATACAACTATGATTTAAAGGAGATTGAAGATGAATTATCTGAGATCTGAGTAAATTAAGAAGTGACCATTGCACCACTATGTGATTACATCAAACAATAGCTCAAAGGTGTTGTAAGAGTATAACAACTTCAAAATGTCTCATCAACAATTTTGAGGGTTTTGTCTTCAACATGCACCCAATATTTAAATTGAGGAGGTCTTCAACACAAAAGCGTCTTTTTTTTTCTAGCATTGTAAGTAAATTGTCTAATTTGGATCCCCTATGTTTTTCTTCTCGCTTATAAATAATTCAACCTTCTTAAGTTTGGAGTTCTCCAAGTATTAAGGTTGATTCCTGATCGCAATTTTGTTTCTCTTATAGGTATTTTATTATTTATATTGTTTGTGGGAGAACCATCGATGTCCTTGAATGGACAAATGCATTTTAATTTCTTGAATATTGTAAATTTTTATTTGAACATCTATATATTTTTTAAATCGTTTCTTAGAGAACTACCAATCATGTCTAGTTTTATATTTTGACTTTGAGTTTTAACCTTAAGATTTCAAGTATGTAACTCTTTTCACCCCTATGAGTTTGATTGCAATTATCTTTAAAATTTCTTTACAAATATGTTCCTTGATTATTTTTATCTATCAAACTTTGCGATTATTTAGTTATAGTTGTATTAGAAATTGATAATAGTAAACTTTATTCACGTCTATATGAATGTTGTATTATGACATTGTGAATATTTAAGGCCTCGTCCTACCTCAGGCTCTTTATTTTATTTAGTTTTAGTTAAAATTTGATATTATTTGTTAAAGAGGAGTGCCACATCTATCAAACCAAGGGGAGTAAGTTCTTCCCTCAACTGTTTTCTTTGATACTTTGACTAATTCCAATGATCAACATTTATTACTAGGGATAAATAGAAGGTTGATTCATATATCTATTAAATTTTTATGGCTCGTCAAAATCTAGTTTAGCATCAACTATCTAATGGACTTGAAAATTTTAATAAGTGTGATCCATTAGTTGTATGACTTAGCCTTACAAACTGCATAGACTCAATAGGAACTTGAACAATTTTTTCAAGTTCTCATCCAATAAGAAAGACTTGCAAAAATACAAAGAGAAAGAAAAATGTACTCAATAGTGGAGTCTAGAGTCCCTCAAAACTTTCAAAGGACCAATAACAAGAAGTAGACAAATACTTGTGAGAAAATTCAAAGAAAAAGGAAAATTTATTATTTCAAATGGATACTCCACAAAGAAATAAGACATGATGGGAGATCGAGAAGAATGAAAAAATTAATAACAAATAAATGAAGGGGAAACAAATAGAGGAAATGATAGAAGGAACCTTCAAACAAGACAAGATCTATCCCCCCTAATGTTAGAGAGGAGAAACATCCTTTTTCAGTTCTTCCACCTAGAATCCTTCCTGTGTTTAGTGGTGATGTTGGTATGGATACAAAGAAACTCCTCGATCAAATTTTGGCTATATGTGACATTCACTTGATTCAACATGACGATGTTATGGTTAGAGTAGTTTTGTAGACTTTTATTGGACAAACATATGATTGGTATTTTTCACTACTTTCTAGAATAAATTCTTCTTTTGATGATATGGAGTAAGTATTCATGTCAAGATATGTTTAACCAGTTGCATATCATACATTACTTACAAACTTTACTCAAATCAAACTTGATAAAAATGAGATAAACATGGATTTGATCATCTCTTTTCTTAGACCTTACAACAAATTCCTGAAAATCATCATACATATGACCCAGTAATATTTCAATGCAATATATTAATTCCATGCTATTATAGACATATTTGGACACATCAACCCCAAACTTATATTTTGATGAACTAGGGCTCATCAACCCCTAAAAGAGTTGTTTCATACCCTAAAGGAACTTAGTCATCTGAGTGCATCATTCCCCAAAAGCTCCACTTCAGAAATCATCCAGAAAGAGCCTAAATTAGGACCATACTGACTGCTCCACTGATAAACTGTGATGCATACTGACTGGTACACTGTCAAGATGTGATTCATACTGTTTATGCCTTCTATAGGGTGCAATGGGCGAGGATGGACCAACTTCTAGGATATTTTGTTAGTTGGTTGCTCATGGAATCTTCTAGAAACTTCTCCTGTGCCACTTGCCTTTCTGAATTCACCCAAGGATGACCAAGGGAATTAGGAAACCATCTCTAATTCCCCTCTCTTTTGGAACCAATTGCAACAAGTGGAATGACACTAATCAAACCCCATGGATGACTCACACCCTTGCAAGCATCTATAAAAGGATCTCCCATCCAAGAGATTAGAAGGCTCGAATGTTGTGAATTGCAAGTAGGTGTTGATAGTTTGTAATTGAGCAGAGAGCATTGTATTCTTGTTGGTGTGATCTTTCTATTTCATGAAGTGAAGAAGGATTAAAGCTGGGAGGATGGTGCTGGATCAGACAACTGGGTTGTAATTCTCCTTTCTATTAATAAAGCTCTTCAAGTTTTCTCCCATATGACTGTGTAATTGTGAATGCTATCATTTTGTTCATTATATATCTGATTATGTAATGTTTATGTTGTAATAGATCACAATGCTTTGTCAGTTGTTTTTTTTTGTACTTGTGCAGGTACTCTCCAAGTGTGTTAAGTATGGGGAGGAGTTGCAGGATCTGCCAAAGGAGAGACAGATCAAGCAAGGGATTAAGCGGAAGTTCCAGGTTGGTTCCACTATCTTTTTTCTTATCTGTTACACATAGGAAAAATCATTGAATTGCTTTAAAATGTTGTTTCTAGGGCAGCTGCCAAACCTAGAGGGTTAGTCATTCGACAAGACATTAATTTTCCTAGAAACAAATTGTCGACTCCGCTGGGGATACAACCATCGGTATGGTTTTAGTGCAAGAAGATGACGAAATTGAACATCCTATATATTATCTAAGTTGTAATCTTAATGATATAGGAAGCAAGTACTCTTATGTTGAAAATTTTGTTTTAGTAGCCGTTCAAGCAATACAGAGATTTTGACACTATATACTCCTTCGCAACACTACCATTGTGTCAGATTGCAACCCTATGACATACATTCTGTCACGTCAATTGCTTGGGGGAAAATATTCCAAATGGATAGTCATCTTGCAGGAGCTTGATCTGGAATTCATTAAATCCAAATAAAAGAAGTCTCTCGTCTTTGCAGAGTTACTTTGTGACCTTCCCTCGTCATCCAACGATTTAACATCAGAAGCATGAATCGTGGATGAGACTCTGTTTTTGATATCGTCAAGTGATTCGTGGTACGGGGATATACTGATCTATCTCTAGACCCAAGCTTTTAGGCTTAACACCTCTCGCTCTGAACAACAACGTACTCGATCCCAAGCCAAATATTATCTGATCATTGGTGATACACTTTATCGTCGTGGTGTTGATACGATTTTATGACGGTGCCTCACGCATGAGGAGGCCGAAAAAGTTTTGAATGATTGTCATTTAGGTGCTAGTGGGGGGCATCTATCTGGTTACGCTACTGCACAAAAAGATCTTACGAGCTGGTTACTTCTGGCCCACCATATTCAAAGATTGCATACTTGCAGTCAGAAGTTGCCATGCCTATTACATTTTCGATTGCAAAACCAGATTATCACCTGCACCACTGCATCCAGTCATTGTTGTTGGCCCATTCGCTAAATGGGGCATTGATTTCATGACATGTAACCCCACCTCGGCCAGGGGGCATGGGTATATTACAGTCGATGTCAACTACTTACAAAATGGGCCGAGGCGATGCCTACATTGAACAACAGCGGCAAAACGGCTGCACTGTTTTTTTTCAATCATGTAGTTTCTAGATTCGGTGTGCCACAGGCTATAGTCACAGATAATGGGTCGCATTTTCACAATCACATGATGATCGATTTAACTACCAAATTAGGACTGCCCCATGATAGTTCTACTCCATATTATCGACAGGCTAACGGACAAGTTGAGGCAATCAACAAAGTCCTTAAGCGCATGTTGCAAAGAATTATTGGAGTCCATAAACGGAATTGGAATTTAATCCTGTACTTAGCTTTGTGGGCATATAGGACTTTGATGAGAAATGCGATTTAATTTACACCCTTTTAGTTGGTGTATGGTCTAGAATCAGTGTTACCAATTCAGTGTGAAATCTCATCCCTCAAGCTTGAAATTGACCTGCTTCCTGAAACTTCTGAAGAAGAAGCTCGTTTCTTGGAATTAATCCATCTAGATGAAACCCATCATGATGCCACATTGGCTAACGAAGCACATAAGAAATGCACCAAGGCACAATATGACAAAAATTTTAAGCCTCATGTCTTCTCAGAAGGTGACCTGGTATTTCTTTACGATCAGGATTCTGATAAATTAGGAGCAGGTAACTTTGAACCATTATGGATGGGCCCTTATATTGTTAAACGTGTATTGACAAAAGGAGCCTATGAGCTAGTTGATTACGATGGGATTCCACTGTCATAGCCCTAAAACGGGTTGTATCTTAAACGTTACTATGCTTGATTAAGTGTAGTAAACTCATTGTACATATGATTTATTGCATTTTGAGTGTTTTCTTTTAGAGTTGTCATTTTGGTTAGGTAATCCACTTCACATTTGTTGCAAATGTTAGACTTTTTGGAACCATTTTTTGGGTATGCCGACAGATCTAGTCGTAGCACGTAGAACCTATCTTCTGTGGCCTAGGCCATCTTCGCTCCAAGCAACGAGTTAGTGAGTTTCAGGGGGATATGTATTGGTCGATCGACGAAAAACATCGATGAGTATAGCGTGTTGATTGAAATTCTCTCTGATGCCATTTCACATGGCATATTCCGACTCATTGTTAGGCTAGATTCACAACTCGTCATTCTACAACTTACTAGCATTTATTCCGTTCGGAACCCAACTATTCATCGCATGTTCCTAAGAGTTTGGATTTTGGAAAGACATTTTGATTTCATTCAATATGAACACATTTCTAGAAACTTAAACACATTGACTGATTCATTAGCAAACTATGTGTTAAATAGACATTTGCAGCATATGTAAAGAAAATGTTTCACATCAATATTTGCATAGGATTTCATCACTTAGCCAAAATAAAACTCCAAAAATCAAAGTAGATAGTTGCTTATAAGTTTTCATAAAATGTTTTGTTTCCAAAGACAAAATTGGTCATCTGACCCAGAAACTTAAAGTAAATGCAGAAAAACATGCTAGACTAGTGATGTTGGTGATAGCATGTCACCGCCTGTGCTATCATGTGTAGGAGCCTAGTCCAATGACTTGGTACACTAATAGTATGGTGTTGTAGCCTCATCAGTAATTCATCTATCTGGACATCTATAATCCCAAGGGTCAATCCCTCTATCTAATCTTGCAGCTGTGTAAGGGTCTCCACTATGTCCAGGTCCCTAAGGACTGCTCTCCCTACAGCTTCTCCCGCTGGAGCATCCTCCTCTCGTGGGCATGCCACTGGTCAAACTAGTCCAATATCTGCACACACATATGAGTTTTTTTAGTCTTGGTAACATCAAAAACACAAAAAAAATATAAAACTGAAAAAACAAAGATGTTGTCAAATCATTTTACCTATGGCACTCCACTGCTACCAACTGGTAATGCCAAATCCGGATCGCCTCGGAAATCCATCCCGATATATGGATACTCCGCAAACACCATATCCTGGCGGTTGAACCACTCAAAAAAGGCATCTAAGAAGGTGATATGTGACTGGCTAGCATATCTAGCCATATGGTCCACCCACCTCTACATCTGTGGTTCCCTCGGTGTAGGCAATCCCAGTGAAATGTTTTGAGGTTGCATTAGTGGAATTCTTTCCAAAGCAAAAGTAGTCAATATGGATCCATAACCAAAGTTCTTGGTTCTTCCATTCTTTACTTTGGATATTTGTTCTTTTATGACAAGAAGTATCACCTCACACCAATTGAACACCTTCGATTCCAGGCATTCCAAGGCATACTGCATGTAGGATCTGTTCGCTAAATGTAAGGTCGCGCTGCCAACCAATCTAGCAAAGGTAAATAGAATGGTCCTCAAAGGTCAATCAGTAACATGCCAAATATTAATCTTACCATCTCTACTAGGTTGAGATCCATCCCTGCACAACTGACGAATGTAATCTTTCACAGATTCGCCCCCACGAGAAAATCCTGATAGTGAAAGAGGGGCACCATGCCTCGACAAACCGGTTAGAAAATAAATATCCTCAGACGTGAAAGGAATAGATTTACCTCTGATATGGAATACCTATTCAATATGATCCCAAGCATGAAGGAGATACTACAGCAAACTTATCTGTTGTCTCATGCTAGATATGCTGAAAAACTTCAGTAAACCATAGTTTCTTAATGCATCCACTATGCCCTGGTCATGTAAAGAAACCATATCCTCCTCTTCATGTTCTCATTCTCACCATGTGATGACCATCTTGATCCAACAAATATTTGAAATGCAATCATTAGATGAGTTAGGATCCCTTTTTGAGCAAAAAACAGTACAAGATTTGATGAAAAACACTGTATGAAATTGCCTTTCTACACCCATCGCACTTTGCCTTTGAGCAAGGTGAGATGCATAATGACTATCCTTTTGGCAGCTCAGTATGCATCACATCTTTCGATATAAGCTAGGTGCAACGATTGGGGAGCAGAATATTTAAACCCCAGGGGCCCAAAAAAGTGAAAAAACTTGCCTAGAATTGAGAAAAGATGGAATGAAAATGAAGAGCTTAAGGATAGCTCCTACTTGGTCCTGACAGTGGGGAGAATGGTCCACAGTATCTCTTGAAATTGACTGGTGAAATTTGAGGGGGAAAATCGCTTCAGAGCTCCAAATTCCAAATTTGAAATGAAATGATGAAGATGAAATGTTAAGACTACTTTTTATATTTACTTTTCATGTACTTCAAAGTAAAATGTTAGTTTTAGTTCATTTTTCGTCCATATATATGTATTTCTAATCAATTTGATGGAGTTTTGAGCAGGTTGAACAACTGATGAAAGAATCTGATGTGCTAAATAGTGAATTGAACATCTTTGACCACCAAGCAAACTTTTTGTCTTCTTCTCGAGATTTCATTCAAAAATGAAAAGGAAACTATAGAGTCCTCTTTAAACCCTTTTCAGACTCGTTAAACATGAAAATATTGTTGAGCGCTTATCCTTTCCAGCTCGTTAAAGCATTGGAAATGCCATCCCTCCTATATTATTTTATCCTTTTTCAAACCTTAGGGATTATTTTACGAAAAAGAACTTGTAGATTTTTCTTTTTGTCCCTTTTTAAAATCTCTAAACATGAAAAGGACCGAGTTATCCTTGTTGTTAAACTCGTTAAAATAATAGCAACAAACTTGTTCATCTAAACGAGAACCGAGTTTCACTGTCGCTAGACTCGTTAAAACATCAAATAGCGATAGGTTTGCCTAAAGCGTGAACTATAGATCAAGCATATGTTATCCTCCTCAAGCTTGACAAAAATAAAGAGGTATTGGTCAGCAATGACTAGGGAAAAAGGGAAAAAACTTGAAGAATTTATGGTAGCAAGTTGCTCTTAAACATGACACTTTCACTTCATCTCCATGATTGAGTTGGGTTGGGTTATTCCGTTCACCGGTCATCATACCATTGGTCTTTCATACCATCCATCTTTTGGGGTTAATGCTACCAATTCATCTTAGTGTCATCGACATGTTCAAGAGAAGTCATCCATTTGAGAAATCATCCAGTTAATGTCTCATACACTGCAATACCTCCAACCTTCTTTTTTTCGTGACCACCATTCTTGAACCTTGTGTCGTTAGTTCATTTTTACCTCCAGAAATCATTTGATTTGTTTCGTCTCGTAGATGTGGGATACATCAAAGCCATCCTACAACGAGTCGCTTCTTGTCGACATCAGCTCATTATCCAAGAAGTTGACTTAGAAACAACCCTTTCAATGCTTTGAAGCTTGCATACATCAATGGAAAGTTTCTCACTTCCGCGACAGGTTGACATCAATGGCCTTTGACCGAAAGATTTTGCGTTGTGTTCGACATCGGATCATGTATTCAGACCACTTGAATTGTACTGTAGTACCTTGAAGATCATTATCATTATCGGTGATTCCTCTCGCTTCTGTTAACAACTCACATCATTGGCTGGTAATCAAGTGATGTCTTTCCATGTTCGACTTCAGAACATCTCTTCACATGGTTTGACTTGTACATCAAGCAAAGATTGAACAAGTTTGAAGAGCCCGGATCTAGTTTCATCCATCCAGGCTGCGATATATTCAGGGATATTAAAACGTCAAATGTACAAAGGCTTTACCCAGATGGTCATCCTAATCATGGATAATGACTCTATATCTATAGAATCACCAGTCTATATCTGCAGATGACTATCTGATCTATGTACATGAAATGAAATTTATAAAAGCTGAGCATGGGAATGCCTCCCTTAGCTAGATCATGAAAATCATATTATGATGATGTATTGTATTGTAACTTATGCAGGTCACCTTCCATTTCGAAACTTCAAATCCTCATGATAAAACATTTCACTCGACATGAATATTTACGACCTCACACTTTAGGGGGCAACTGTTATAGACATATTTGGGCACATCAACCCCAAACTTTTATGTCGATGAACTAGGGCTCATCAACCCCTAAAAGAGTTTTTTCATACCCTAAAGGAACTTAGTCATCTGAGTGCATCATTCCCCAAAAGCTCCACTTCAGAAATCATCTAGAAAGAGCCTAAATTAGGACCATACTGACTGCTCCACTGATAAACTGCGATGCATGCTGACTAGTACACTGTCAAGATGTGATGCATACTGTTTAGGCCTTCTATAGGGTGTGATGGGTGACGATGGACCAATTTTCGAGACAGTTTGTTAGTTGGTTTCTCATGGAATATTCTAGAAACTTCTCTTGTGCCACTTGCCTCTCTGAATTCACCCAAGGATGACCAAGGGAATTAGGAAACCATCTCTAATTCCCCTCCCTTGTGGAACAAATTATAACAAGTGGAATGACACTAATCAAATCCCATGGATGACTCACACCCTTGCAAACATCTATAAAAGGATCTCCCATCCAAGAGATCAGGAGGCTGGAATGTTGTGAATTGCAAGTAGGTGCTGATAGTTTGTAATTGAGGAGAGAGCATTGTATTCTTGTTGGTGTGATCTTGCTATTTCATGAGGTGAAGAAGGATTGAAGCTGGGAGGATGGCGCTAGATCAGACAACTGGGTTGTAATTCTCCTTTCTATTAATAAAGCTCTTCAAGTTTTCTCCCATATGATTGTGCAATTGTGAATGCTATCATTTTGTTTTATTATATATCTGATTCTGTAATGTTTATGTTGTAATAGATCACGATGCTTTGACAGTTCTGTGCTGCTATACTTGTGTAGGTACTCTCCAAGCATGTTAAGTACAGGGAGGAGTTGCAGAATCTGCCAAAAGAGAGAGAGATCAAGCAAGGGATTAAGCGGAAGTTCCAGGTTGGTTCCACTATCTTTTTTCTTATCTGTTACACATAGGAAAAATCATTGAATTTCTTTAAACTGGTTTCTAGGGTAGCTGCCAAACCTAGAGGGTTAGTCATTTGACAAGACACTAATTTTCCTAGAAACACATACCCTCAAATGTGAAATATGCTATCAAATCTTCTCAAATTGTTACTTCATAAGAAGTAACAAGAAAAATGACGAGATGGAAGATATGATTGAAAGTAATGTCAATCTAGAAATTATCTTTGGACGTGTTCAAAGTTGATTATCTAGGCTAAAATCCTACTCTTTATCAAAATCAATGCAAGAACAAAATATTGGGAGAGGCATTTTGCAAGAACAAGGAATTAGAAGAGGCACTTTTCAAGGATAGCCTCCAAACGTAAGAAATGTTGTAGAATAAGCTTCAAGAACAAAGAGGTAAAAAAAATAAACACGATCAAACTCTATGCCAAATGCAAAATGTATTACTCATCTCAAAAGAAATGATAATCTTGTCCCGCGACAATTTTCCCATATTTAAAGGCCAATGATACCAAACCCAAGAGAGATGCATGATAGAAATAAAAGACTTAAAGAACATAGATCAAGATAACCTTGAGTACCAAATCCAAACACAGTTGTGTTTGAGGAAGATGATGTATTTGAAGAAATCCAAGAATATTTTGAAGACTTGATGGATGAAAAAAGATTCAAGACTCTCACATCTCATAATTTGTGCAACTTGAAGAAAATATATGGATTTTCACTCAATATGATTATGTTGAACAAGAAAATTCTAAAGAAATTAAGGAGAACTTGGTTTAGACAAAAGCTCAAACTAATAAATTCAAACCAAAAATTAGGGTTGAGAAAGGGAAAACAATTAATAGCGATTCTCAATCAACCTCTCAAAAAGTCACTCCACTTTTCATAAAGTATCAAGCAAATATAATGACAAATGTGTCTTTTAACATAGTGGATGACATTATGAAGTTGAAAATCACCTTTCCATTTCATGATGTTATCAAAATACCTCAAAAAAGGGAGAACCCACTAAACTTTTTGGAGAATAGGAGTCCATCAAGTTCAATAATATAAGTAGGCTTGGTTAGCAGTCAGCAAAGACTAAATTACTTTCCATTGAAAGGATGAGGAAAAGTAACTCCATTTTGTCTTTCTCTTGGTTTATTCTTCATAATTACATGATTAACAACATAGGTACAAATAATATCATGCCACTTTCAATGATGGAATCTTTGGGTCTAAAATGCACTAGATATCATGAATCTTGAGAAATTATTTTTGTTGTTGAGTCAAGAAAAATCCTTGCGGAGGATGGAGGTCATCCGTGCAGGGCTAGGGTAAAATCCTAGGGTTTACTATTTACTGCAGACTGTCATTTCTGTTCTAGTGCCACGCTTTGTTCACCCTGCCGTTTCTGTTCGCACACCCTTCGCTTTCAAATAGACCTCTGGCTAGAATATGGGGGACAACATGGAGGTTGAAGCAGTGGATTATTCCAAGGAGCCTTTCCCCGACCGCGTTATCTTTGGTAACCCTAGTTTCTCCCGCTCTCTGCCGTTTGACTCCACTATTTCGCTATCTACCCCGGATCCACCCTTGTCCTCGCCTGTCGTCTCCCTTCCTCGGCACTACTCTGTTCCCCTCCCCTCCAGGTCACTGTCTGTGGATTCTCCGGGCTTCGAAGCCCCTCCTCTTTCGTCGGGCACTCTCCACATCTTATCCTCGCATACCCCCCCCCACCCTCCTTTGAACCTCTTTCATCTTTCTTCACTATTCCCTTTGCTTACAGCCCAACAACACCCCTGCTCAGGTGCTCGACCATCTAGCTGTTTTGAGACCCCTGTGGTTAAGGTTCGACCAGCAAAACAATATCTACCGAAAGGTGTCCCAAACCCTCTGGTGGACCACCCATCTGCTCCTCGCACCAACAAAAGGAAGGCCAAGTGCATCAAGGCGACCTCAAAGGATATTACCATCAGATTTGGTAAACCTCGGCTATAGGTGAATTTTCTATCATGGCATGCACGGTGCTGGTTGGACATGTGCATGGTCGGGCGTATTCAGCCAACAGACTGACTCAGTGGGTTAAGGAGATTTGGGGAGGGCTATTGATAGATCTGCTAGAGGTTCATGTTTTGCCTAGGGGGTTGTTCTCCCTGCATTTTGCAAAGGAAAACTACACAGACTTGGTACTAGCCAGGTACTGGCACATCGAGATGGGCCCGGTCCTTCTCAAATGGTGGAGCCCTTTATTCGATCCTGAACGTGAACAAACTGGGGCAGGTCCACTTTAGGTATGCTTTCCAGGGCTTCCATTGCAGTTCTGGAGTGAGGAGGTTTTTATTAGGATTGGCAATGCTCTGGGTACTTATTTAGATCATGACCGCACCTTTGTGGAGTCCAAAAACAGAACCCTCTCTCGCATTTTGGTCCACTTGGATACTCGTGAGGGTTTGGAAGAAAAGATTACTCTACAACGGGGGAAGTATATCAGAGTCCAGATCTTGGATTATGAAGGGGGTGTCATTTTGCTGCAGAGGATGTCACAAGGTAGGGCATCTCTTCAAAGAATGCCCTCTCAATCGGAAATCTGAGGACTCACCTAAAATCACGCCTGCACCTTCCAGGGCTAATTCTCCGGTCGGTTCACGCCCCTCATCCATGGGTCCAGTACCAGCGGTTATCTCTCCATCATCCAAGTCAATGGATAGAGGATTCAGATAGTCTTCACTGCCGCTGACAAGGGCTTGCTCTGCCGCGGAATTCGCGACTGCTTCGGTTATCTCTCTGAACCCTCCTCTCTCATCTATTGATTTTTCCACTTATATAGCAGGCTCATCGATTCAGACTTCAATGGCACAATGTATCATGTCTAGCCGTCCTCTCATTGTCACTTCAGACCCCTCAATGCCCGTTCCCTCCTCTTATTCTGTATCACCATCATCCTTTGGGTTGTCACCCCCTCATAATTATTTCCTTCGCTCCAGATCCCACTCCAAGGATTTCCAGGTTAGCCAGACTAGTCTAGGTCTTATGTTGCCTAATGCCATCCCCCTATCATCCAGGGGTAGGAAGTCAGATCTCTCCAAGGCAATTAGGAGGGCTGGGGTGGAGGTTGCTTCTGGTCGCCAATCCACTATTGATGGGGTCCTTAGAGCAGGACATACCCCACGCGGCGTCCCTCCATGAAGTGCTTGTCTTTTAATTGCAGAGGTTTGGCTACTGCCTCTAAGAAACTAGCCTTGAGGAGACTCATTGAGGCCGAACCGATTGACATTATTATGCTCCAAGAAACTTTGGGTATGGCTGATCAAATATCCCACTCTCTTCAATCTATGATCCCGAACTGGACATTTGTCACCCTAGATGCTGCAGGGAGATCTGGGGGTCTGGCTGTTGGAATCAACCCTCGATCCATTCGGGTTGATACATCATGGGGGGAGCGGGATACTTGGGGCTGGATATTTTCTCTGCTGAGCTTGGTATGATCCTCAGGATTGTAAATGTGTATGGACCCTGTCAGCACAAGGAACAATTTTGGCAGAATTTTCTAAACCTCTCCCTTCTAGACTTAGAACATACTATAATTGGAGGGGATCTAAATTTTTCATTGAGATTCAGAGAATCATGGGGGTATACGGCTCAAATTTATGTTATCACTGACCATATGATCAATCTGCTGGAACAGACCAATTTTATAGATGTCCCCATGCACAAGCCACTGCCCACCTGGAGGAACAGAAAGGTGGGTGATGCCGCATTGGCTCGTAGAATGGACAGATTCTTAATGAAAGGACCACTCCTTCAGCAGCTGCATCACTACAAACAATGGGTGGGTTCGGGAGGTGTATCAGATCATGCCCCAATTTATCTGGAAATCCAGGGGCCTTTCAAAAAGTTGAAAGCCCCATTCAAATTCAACCATGTCTGGCTGAGTGACCTTGCATACATCAAGATGGTTTTCGACTTCTGGATTGCACACCCTATTAACTGAGCAGAGTCCTTTGCAAAATGCTTTTGCAATAATTTCTATGAGATTAAACACCTCTCTATTAATTGGGCTAGGGAGAAACTCTCACGGGAAACCTCACAGCTCACCAATATTGAAGCTGAGATGAGCACTTTACTTGATGAGCAAAGTTTGGGATTCATCTCTGCAGAGGCAAAGGACAGACTAATTGAGCTTGAAAAGCAGAAGGCCAACATCCTAATGGGGCGCAAGGAATCTCAGAGGTTGAGAAGTAGAGGTATATGGTTAAAAGCTGGGGACGACAATACGAGGTTCTTTCAAAATTATGCCAAGGGACGAAAGGTATCTAACACCATCTGGAATCTTCCTACGCCTGAAGGAGGTTGTGCCAATACCTTCAACAAGCTAGCCCACCTTGGTACTTCACACTTCAGAAACCTTTACAAATGTCCTCATGAAGCAAATCTGCCTGATATTATAAATGTGGCGGGACACTTTCCAAGGTTTGTCAATGAGGATGATGCAGAAGAGCTCTTTGCACCAGTCAACTCCGGGGAACTCAAAGGCACGCTAAAATGGTTCAAAAAAGATAAGAGTCCAGGCCCGGATGGCTGGACCATTGAATTCGAATTGGCATTTTATGAGTTGTTGGGGCAGGGCCTAATGAATGTCGTGGAGGTGAGAAAAACTTCGGGTTCCCTATACCATGCCATCAACTCGACCTTCATTGCCCTCATTCCAAAGTCCGATTCCCCATCCTCTTTTGATGATTATAGGCCTATTTCCTTATGCAATTGTCTATATAAGATTATTTCTAAGATAATTGCAAACCGACTCAGGCCGATCCTCTCCAGGCATATTGCTCCTCAACAATTTGCTTTCCTCGAATCCAGACAAATCCATGAAGCCATTGGATCGGCACAGGAAGCCATCCACTCCATCTAGACCAAGCACCTTAAAAGCATCATTCTCAAGATTGACTTGTCCAAAGCCTTTGACCGGGTCAGCTGGTTGTATATTAAGATGTTGCTGATTCATTTGGGCTTCCCTCACAATTACATCACTTGGATTATGGCCTGCATTACCACTCCCTCCTTCAGTGTCCTTATCAATGGCTCGGCCTCTCACTTCTTTCACTCTGAAAGAGGGCTCAGACAGGGTTGTCCTCTATATCCATTTCTTTTCCTTATTGTCATGGAGGGTTTAAGTCATTTGATTGCATTTGCCAAAAGGCATGGAGATATCTGTGGCCTCAAGATCACTGAGGACTACTTCCTCACACATCTCCTATTTGTGGACGATGTGCTTATTTTGCTTGATGGTGGCAATCGGGACTCCAAATCGTTTTCCAAGATTCTCCTTCTCCTCTCGTCTTCTACTGGTATGCTTGTCAACCAATCCAAATCCACAATTACCTTTTCTCGTACCTCTGCCCGTGAATCTCAATTTGCTCACCAGGTCTTTCCTTATTGTATCCACCCCCTGGATAGAGGCCTCAAATATCTGGGATATTGGCTAAAACCTACACGCCACAAAATCGTAGATTGGGTCTGGCTGGTCACAAAATTGGAGAAGAGAATATCCATCTGGAGTCATAGATATTTATCCAGGGCGGGCAGATTGGTGCTTATCAAATCGGTCCTAGAAGCTACACCGGTTTACTAGATGGCACTTGCATGGATTCCCAGGAATATTATATACCAATTGAAACAAATATGCAACAGATATCTCTGGAACGGGAATCAAGATAAAAGATTATTTGCATGGATCAGCTGGAATAAAATTGCATTGCCAAAGAAATGGGGAGGATAGGGACTGAAAGACCTCCCCCTATTTTCCCAAGCCTTAGCTGCTAAAATGGGCTGGACCTTGTTGACAAGCTAGAATCTATGGATTCACATCTCATACCATAAACATATCTAGCCACAAACTTGTTGGACTGTGTTCTTCGTCCCACATGGCCATCGATGGGCAGTTCATCTGTATGGAAGGCATTTCTCCACTCACTCCCCCATATAAGAGACAATCTGGTGTGGCGTATCAATGACGGCTCCCTGGGCAGGATTGGGCTGGATTCATGGATTGGTTGTGGAGGAAGACACCTACTATCCAGAGACCTCATTACATATCTAAATGCACATGAGATCAAGGTCTTCGCGCACATTACAAACCAACAAAATTCGAATATATTTTCACAAGCTTGGAAATCGGCACAGCACATCGGCCTTCCCCCTCAATGGCACCAGGAATGGAATGAATATATCCAAGCTCTATTGGAATCCCACATCAGGATAAAAGAGGGACATGATAAATTAGTTTGGTGTCTCACAGAGAATGGAATTTATTCCCCAAAGTCAGGTTATAGCTCTCTGATACATCACAAGCAACCAGATCAGACATTGAATTGGTGGCGTCACATTTGGAAGCTTACGGCACCTCCGCGCACTAGACTATTCTTTTGGTGCATTTTAAAAGACATAGTGCCCATGGGGGAACATCTTACTCACAAAGCTATTTTTGGGCCTACCTGGTGCATACTGTGTAAACGAGAATCAGAATCCTCGGAACATCTCTTCTTACAATGCACCGCAATTCAAGCTCTTTGGCGGAGCATATCCTCATCTATCGGGTTCGCGGGGTCATGGACTAGTAATGATCTTAGCAGTGCATGGGAGGATTGGTCTGGTAGACACAAGGGATCAAAACTCCACTGCCTTCCCTTGCTTGTCAGCTGGTCTGTCTGGTAGGCACACAATCGATTCATTTTTGATGACAAACCCATGTGTTAGCCACACATTGAGGCTGGAATAATCTCTGCACATCATGAATTGTCGGAACCCATACCCCCTAGAGAGCGTCGCACCCACCCACCTCCCTGCATTGACAGAGCTACCCCCTGGGCCTTCTTTGATGGGGTTGCAAATCAACAGGGTTGTGGAGGTGGCTTCATTCTGTTCATAAACGAACATCATTTTTACAAAGTAAGGATGGGACTAGGAGTTGGCACCAACAATTTCGCGGAACTCATCACCCTTCGTCACCTATTACACTTCTCTTTGGGACATCAGTGCTTCAATTTAAATATATTTGGGGACTCAAATATTATTATTAACTGGTTCAATAGCATATCTGTTTGCCACATTCACACACTCAACATCATATTACACGAAGTGAATATATTCAAGGCGGAATTTAACAATATCTCTTGTAATCACATCTACAAGGAGCATAATAGCAGCGCTGACCAATTATCCAAGGAGGCCGCGTCATTACCTAGAGGAGAATGGGTGATTCAAGAGCAGAGGGGGACTGATGAATTTCGTTATTATCATCGGCCGTATATAGACCAGCATTACCAGGGGGACCTAAGTCCCTGATTTTCTAATGTTTTTTGTAAAGCAAGTAAAACTCAATTTTTGAACTTTTTTGATGATATATCATACTGAAAGAGGCCCTGCGTGGCCTATGTACAGGTGTAAACATATACATAATAGTATATAAACAACTATTTTGTTTTATCAGGAAGAGCACCCTGCACGGTGTATCTAGACAGCTCAGAGTCCCACATGTTAGACTCAGAATACAACATATGCAACAACATTTACAATATGTAATTTTCTCTATACTAATGAAATTACGGATTTTTCCAGGGGAAAAAAAAAAAAGAAAAATCCTTGCTTATGGCGAAATTAAGGACTTTTATGTGTGGATAATTTTGGCACCACACATTACTACAATGCTCACTACAATAGTTGTATATCTTCTATCCATGTATGGATTTGTTCTATGATTAATGGTTATCTCATGAATGACGGAAATGTATGATGCTACCAAACAAAGATGGATCCGTCGTTAGAATTCCAAGCGCACATAGGAAACCCATTTTGTTTAAGAAAAATGATCAAAATTTATCTAGAATTACATATATTTGGGAATAAGAAATTATACTTTTATCAATATGAAACAAACCTAGGATTGTGACTAAGATATTTTCCAAGGATTCTAGAGAATGTCATTTGATGGTGCATGTTCAAGTTCTAGAGTGGGAGTTTGGATTGTATTTGAAATTTGTAACTCTCAGGTTCATCCTTATGGTTCAAGAAAGAGTTTCCTTGTACAAATTATGAGGCATTAACTCAAGGATTAATCCTTGCCAATAAAATTCATATAAAATATTTACTTGTGAAATGAGACTCTGAATTACTCATAAATCAAATTAAGAACAAGTATAATATTAAGAAAGAATGATTAAAGTGCTATGCTGTAAGAGTTTGATATATTCTTTAAAATTTAAACTATTTTAATATAACCTTCGTTCCATGAGAAGAAAATCAAATGGATGACTTCTTAGGAGTAGCAATGTCTCCTTTCAATCCAGAAAATCACATAGCCTAGAATTATTTTCATGTTGAGAGATATCAACCATCGGTGTCTAATAATAAGGATTATTGGCAAGTATTTGAATGTGATGAACATATCAAAGAATTCATCTTTGATGTAGAATAAATGTGATAAGGACCACTTGATTCTCAATGTTTTCAAAATGATATGAATAAGAAGTATTCATGCCTGAGCGAAGATCTGAAAGTCATCTCTCCTAAAAATTTGTAAGTTTAGAATATTTATTTACAAGAAATGATCAATCACAAAAGGAAAATATGAAAGAAAAATCATCTTTAAGGAGTGTTGAAGAAAACAAAAAAATCAATTTTGGTGCATCAAAAACCGCAAAGTGTTGAAATCTAGGAACCAACTACACTCGAATTTCAAGATGCTTTTGCATGGACTTATTATGATCTAAAAGAGTACGCTACATCCATTTTTGAGCATATAATACCACTAAAGGAAGGTGACAAGCCTTTTAATTACCTTTCTAATTACTCATAAAGACAACCAAAATATTTTGCATTTAATTGTCAACCTAAGGCTTGTATGGAACTTGCAAGTTATTGTGCACTGAATATGCATGCTACACTCTCTAATTCCACTAGTTTTTTTTATCATTGTAGTATTAATGAATACTTTGTTCAAAACTAAAACATGAAATGTTGAAAATGCAACAAGAAAATCCTAATTAGTTAACTAAGTTAATTTGTGATGCAGGTGGATGTTGGTGGCCACCCACCTATCGCACTTGGACCCCCACAATTGTCTCTTTCAGTTTTTCAGTTTCCTTAATTGTAGCACAATTTACTATTTTTAGCAGTTTTTCGGGTCTTGAACTTCAGGAGCCGTTTTGAGGCCCTAAACGACGTTTCTTGGGAAAATTGGGAGCAACATTGGTCCATGGACCCATGTTTCTTATCCCAAAGTTGTAGTCCTCATATAGATCTTTCTAACGAGGTATTGTGTGTGTCAAACGAAGATCATATGCCAAAGTTACAACCCCGGGAAGTTGATGTACCAATTTACCCAAAACGGGGCCCATACTTTGGCGCTTTATCTCCTAGGGTTAGGTTTTTGGATGTCTAGGGTTTTCCATTATTTCTCAACAATAAATAGGCCTTCGAGCCTCATTGTATGATAGTTTAGAGGCATGTAGTCGCCACATCTCTTCTTAAAGATAAGCTACCATCGCCCTAGCTGGTTTATTTCCATTTCTGTTTGTAAGCATATTTCAGTGTTTTACATTAATGAAATGAAGTATTATTTCTGTTGCATCTCTGTATTTATGGTTATTTTTGTACTTTATTGTGTTCTTGTTTAAATCTGGATCACTAGTATCAGAGTGGTCTGCTCTTTCTCTGTTTTTCTTTGCATGTCCCCAACAAGGTTGGGATATAAGGAGTTACGGCTTGAACTAGTCGAACCTTTGCAAGACTAGCCTCGCAAATCCTGACGGCCTCCCATGGTGAATGAAAACAAAGACAAGGGGGCAGGAGATCCTATCAAAATCTTGTTCGAAGAGGCCCTAGAGTGACAAAGGAACGCGATGATGTACAACTTTTCCCAGATCCCTCAGCGGCTACCCAGGAGCGACACATCTACTTCCAACGGCTACTCTGGAAATGCCACACCCTTTAAGGTACAAGTTAACCTTGAAACCCCCATATTCGAGGGTTAAATAGACACAGATACTGTAGATAAATGGTTAAATAAGTGAGAAGGTTATTTTTTTGTTCATGATTTTTCCAGCCGCGAAAAGATCACTTATGCACTTCTCAAAGCAGCCCCCCACGTCAAGGACTGGTGGGAAACCTACTGCGAGTAGAAGGATGAAAGTATGGGCTCACTATTTTCAGCCGCACCCACTTGGAATGCATTCTAGAATGCCATCAAGGAGCAGTGCTACCCTGTCAAGAGCTGTGAGGACAAATACATCAAGTGGACCACACTGCGGCAGGGAAGGGACCAAGATGTGCCGAAGTTCGCAAATATTTTTCATACCCTTCACACAAAGTTAGGTATCAAGGATTATGTGTTGCATTTGGTACTCAAATATCATGGCTGCATACATAGATACATCCAAGATGAGATGGAGTTCCTAAACATCTCCTCACTCAGCACGGTGTACCAATACACTGTCAAGATCAAGCAGAGGTTTAAACAAAAGAAGCGAGAATTTGGATCTACGAATCCAAAGAACAAAGGACAAAGCCAAGGTGGGGTGACCCAAGACAACCCGTTGAAACCGCAAGAAAAGAACAACACCAAGAAGTCAAACAAAGACGCAGGAAAGTGGTGTGAGTTCCATAAGAGCCCCACTCATAACACAAGTGAGTGTCGAACCAAGCAGTCATTGGTGGTCGAGTTGAAGGCTTTAGAATCAAATGCATGTGTCAGCCCGGGGTTAGAACCCAACAAGGGGAATGACAAAGGGAAGCAGATCATTGATGCAGAGCCCAGCGCCATTCTTGCCACCGCCAAGGTCTAGAAGAATGAGCCCAAAGATCCAAAGGATGTGGAGCGTCTTTTCCACCCACAGATGTGGGTGAAGGGTTCGCCACTGCAATTCATTGTTGACAGTGGGAGCCAAAAGAACCTCATTTCAACAGAGGTCATGAAGTGGTTGGGACTACCAACCATACCACACCTGCAACCATATAGCATCGGGTGGCTTCACCAAGGACAAGATCTCCAAGTCTGCCAGTAGTGCCGCCTACCCTATAGCATCAAGCCCTTCATAGATGAGGTATTGTGTGATGTTGCACCACTTGATGTTTGTGATGTATTATTTGGCCAACCATACTTTTGAAAGTGACATGATGTGTATGAATCAAGGCCTCACGCTATTATTATTTCTTTGTGTAATACATTATACAGGATACTGGAGGTAGCCCCACCTACCGCCACTTCTTTGATCTCTTCTAAGAAAGGCAGTAAGATCATCTCCCATACTAGAATTTTTTTTTTATGTCTAGTTCTCCCTCAAAGTAGTTAAGATCATAGCCACATCCATGGCCCCTGGGAAGGGTTCCTCCACGTAGCGGAAGCAGGTGGATACGAACATGAAAGAAGACAGGGACATCTCTCCTCACCCACAGGGGTATCGTTGCATTGTCAGGTCAAGTATTCATTTGATCTGACTCCTAAAGTACCTTTACCCAATGAACCGATATATCGTCGCTCCATTCTGGAAAATGCCAAGTACAAGCAGCGACATGATCAGCATCAGGTACCACACAAGTTTCAAGTGGGCAACAAATTCTGGTTGCATCTATAGAAAGAACGCCTTACAAGAGCCCATCAGAAGCTTAGAACACTATGATATGGTCCTTACACCATTACCAAGGTTGTGGGAAACAATGCTTTAGAGCACAACATTCCCCCATTCCTTCGCTTGCACCGAGTGTTCAATGTGGGCCGCCCTTGACCATGCTTCCTACCATTACTGGACACATCATAGGTTGCAGAACAGGTCACCAAGGACCAAGTTCAGCGGAAGTTTTCTCATCTCATGGAGGGACTCAATGCAATGGGGACCATTGCTTCCTAAGGGGGGAGGAATGATCCAGGTGGATGTTGGTGGACACCACCTATCCCACTTGGACCCCCACAACTGTCTCTTTCAGTTTTTTAGTTTCCTTAATTGTAGCACAATCTACTATTTTTAGCAACAAAACCTTCTCATACTTTATGACTAATGTAATATACATATAGCATGGGTTTTTAGCCATGGATTTCCCCAATAAATAATTTTGTAATGCGTTGATTGAGTTCTTTCTCTTGTATTCTTTTTGATTTCACGATCGTTAATTTTTTCCACATTTGGTAGAGTATATTCAAGTCTATCATTTTAGTAAGTTACAATTAGCAGTTGGAATCTACAAGGAATTTCTACATTCTTTTGCAGATGAAGCATAGACAACAAGATTGGTAAGGTTCTACAAATTCAAAAGTAAAACAATTAAAGCTACTTGTAGGAAAGTATACACACTTGCACGAAAGTAGACATTCTTGCAAGAAAGTAAACACACTTGCAAAAAGGGATGGGCCACTCGTGCAAATTTCAACCATCCATGGAAAAAGAAACACACATGTTGGAAATAAACGAAATACACTTGCAAAATGGAAATAACACACTTCTACCCAACGAGCTTATGAAGCTTATTTTTATAGCCCATAATGTAGGTAGAACAAACCACATAGGTAGGAAATAAATCACAAAGGAAAAAATGAATGAAAGGACTAATCCTTGCCAAGAAAATCCATGTTTTTACCAAGACTAACAAATGTAATCATTTTGTTGAGCACATTTACTCAGCAACATATGAATGCAAACCAATTTGAAATGAAAACTTGTCAAATTAGAAATAATCATGAATAATCAATTGCCTAAATAAATTGATAAATAAATCAATACAACCATGCTCAAGGAATTAATTGCAAAAATAAATAAAATCATACAACAAAAAATTAATTAGAGAAGTCAAAAAATAAATTCCACATGAATAAATAATCAAGGAGTTAAATTACACAACTAGAAAGTGAACTATCTAAATTATACAACACTCTTGTTCTATTAGAGTGGGTCTTGCCTTAATAGAACAAAGTGTTGATATTTATCAATAATGGTTACATTAATAACGTTAATTAATTGGATTAACTAAGCTGATTAAAAAAATATATTTCGTAAATATGAAAATAATAAATAAATAAAATTAACTAATCAAACCTAAACTATGGAAATTGTAAATTACAATTAAAATAAAAGCTTAATAATTAAATTATTCCATTATGAATCAAATATTTCTCTAAGAGTTCTCCCCGTGGAATGAAATATGAACTCTTTTAATACATAATTAAAAAAATATATAAAAACCAATAAATGAAATCCACAAGTTTCCCACATTGTTTGCTAATAATTAACAAACAATGAATATATCTCCACAAGTTTTTCATGTGGTTTGCTAATAATTAGAAAACAATAAATATGTCTCCACAAGTTTCTCAAGTGCTTTGCAAACAACTAATAAACAATATACGACTCATACATAATTCCAAAATACTTATTAACAACATAATCATGTCTAATATTGAGCTAAATTGAAATAATGGAAAAATAATTGTGTAATAGCATTAGCTCGAGCTTTGATCAACTCAAGATTTCAATGGCTTGTGGTTCCAGTGTTGACTCGTGGTTCTAAGAATTGCAGTAGTGAGTTTTGATGGCTCATGGTTTTGATGTTGACTTGCAATTCCGAGAGTTGCAACATCAAGTTGTGGCACCAGGGTTGCAGTAATGAGTTGTAGCATCAGAGTTTTAGCATCAGAGTTGCAACACTAGAGTTGAAGCAATTGAGTAACACTAATTGTGACCAAAATATACCTAGGGGCGATATTACAACCTGCACAACAACCTTTCTAGCACTTCATCTTTGCACATTAACTCAATGATAAATACAAATATGATATTTTCAAATGTTTAATCATAAATTCACGTAAAATACTAAGGAAATGCAATGGAAATTACTTTGTGTCTAAATCCCACATATAAGCATAAGAATGGACTAATACAGGGTCATAGGAAATTGAAAAGAATTAAGAATAGGGAAAATAATATGTAAAAATATGTCAACTCTAAGGCCCATTAGAAGGTACAAAGCTTTTCAAGCAAAAAATAAGAATCATATATCCAAAGCTAAAGTCACTTGTCAAACTAGAAGTTGAGAAGAGGAAAAAGGATGATATTATTTTCCTAGTGAGGTATTCTAAATGGATTTATATTTTAATGGTAGTACGGAAGAATGGACAAATCTATATCTTTGTTAATTTTTGATATCTCTTATGGTTACACCCAGAGAGACCATATTAAAGGGTTTCGTGACCCATGCGCACATAAATGGATCAAATCCCACCCCCATGTCCTCTTTTAAAAAGATACAAAAGGGGTTGGATCCAATGGTGGAAACCAATGAGTTATTCACTATTGGGAAATGTTCAAATCTTGCGAGGGCTTGACCATGAAGCCATAGGGTCACCTTGAGGTAATGGTTGAACATGTGATTACAACTAGATAAACTATATTTAAAATGGTTTTGTGACTCATGCACACATAAGTAGATTAAATCCAACCCCCATGTCGTTCATCAATTTTTTTCCAAAGGGTTTGGATCTAATGGTGCAAAGCAAGGAGTTTTTCACCACTGGGAAAGGTTCAATTCCCATGAGGGCTTCCCTATAGCCATGGGGTCACCCTAAGGTAGTGGTCGAATGTGTGGTTGTAGCCAAAGAGACCATATTGACTAGTTTCTTAACTTATGCACATATAAGTGGATCAATTCATACTCTAATGTCTTCCTTTATAAATGAATTGGCATATTTTGGGGCACATTTTTTACAATTATTATGATTTAGTTACAAACAATTTCTACAAGAGGGTTTTTTGGCGAAAAAATTTTTAGTCATCTTCATAGGGTGTTAATATAATGTTTGGTTAAATGCAACTAGTCATGGCCTCGTCTATATGAGGCCTTCCACCCCCATCCTCCTTCACTACAACCTGGTCTAGCCTTCTAGGCTTTGGTCAATGTGGCCCCAAAAGTCCAGTATCCAAAACCCTCACATTTTATGAAGAAGTTAGAGTCTATTCCAAAGATCCATGTTTTTTGAAGTCGATCCCAAAGTATGGCATTATTCTTGGTTGAAAAGAACCTAGTTGGTCAATTTATGGGGATCTAGCCTTCCTTAAGGATGTTGAACTAGTGGGTGGAGAAAAATTGGTGACTGCTCATTAAAGGGTAGATTTCGGCCTCTTTTTGTAGAAGAGGGTTCTTCTCATTCTTGTTTGGAAAGAAAGAATACTAATATTTAATATTTAAAAAGTGGCCCATACTTCAAGGGAACCTAAGGGCTATATTTGGATAGATGGAATCTTGATTTTAATCCAGAAAATGATGTCCCGACAATGATTCCAATCTGGATGAAGTTGCCTCACCTTCCCCTCCACTGTTGGAATTAAGAAAACTTCAAAAAAATTGAGAATTTTTTAGAAAATACATAGATAGAGCTAAACTAAAGGGATCCATGTATGCATGTGCTCAAATTTTCATGGAAGTTAGTCTAGAGAAGGAATGTGCTGAAAGCGGTACAATTAACGCTTAACAATTGAAACTTTATCTAGTTGATGCACTATGACCAGCAACCTTTCAAATACAATCATTTCCATGAGTATGCCTATTTCTCAAATAATTTCCAAAAGTAGTGGATCAAGGAAAACATCAAGAAACACAACACATGCAAAGTTTGCAAGAAATCGATGACCCTCACCACTTCAAAACCCTCCTAAAGCATAGTACATGACCCATGGGTTGCATGCAAGTGAAAATCACCCCTATTCCTACAACAAATTTACTCCCTTTGATAATGAAGGTTCATACAAAGAAGGGGAATTTGAGGAGCTCAAAGAGCATGAGATGCATGTTAAAGGACAAGAAAAGCTAGAAAAGCTAATGAAGAAATCCCAAAGCTAGAACATGTTCCATTTCAAGTAGATCGGGAAGAAGGGAAACAATCAGAATAGGAGGAAGATTTCTTACCTCCCACTGTAGGCAAAACCAATCCTAATTTTTTTACTCCAATTAATGATCGATCTGAAAATGAGATAGAAAAAGAAGTTCAACATCCTCAAATTGACAAAAGAGTAGGAAGAAGGACTAGTCACGAAAAATAAAGAGCAACCCAAACTATCATCAAATCCCTAACTTTGAAAAATCAAAGAGGCTCATTGTCTCCTGAAAGTGCAGCGGGTGGGGAAGTGACAAAATGGATTATGAAATCAAAAGTTTAATTATAGCAAAAAATCCCAAATTCTCCTACTTTGGGAGACCAAGCTAAGGGAATAGGAAGCCCTCAACAAAAGTATAATTGCGTGGAGAGGTAGTAGTGCCTTTGAAATTGGATCAAAGGGTGAATCGAGAGGATTATTTATTTTCTGGAAGTCAATAGTCCTTAATCTAATAAAGGAGGAAAAATCGAACCATTGGTTAGTGATGAGCCTTACCCATCTTCCATCCAAAAAATTATGCAATGTGGTCAATGTCTACATGCTAGTAACCCATCTAAATAAGGTTCGATGTTGGGCTTCACTAATGAATGTCAAAAAATCCTTTCAAGTACAAGATGCATCATTGGTGTTGAATTCAAAACCACAATGCACCCATGGGGAAAGAAGGGATGATCAAATATCAAGGATTAGTTTTAGGAACACATGGAGGACTTCATTCCAAATTGGGAGCTCAGTGATACCAAGTCATCCGAATCAAAGTATATTTGGAACAATAAATAATAGGACTAAACACATAGCAACTAAATTGGATATGTTCCTAGTAAGTAGAGACTTTTTGGAGCACTAAGTCACCATATCTTCCTCGTGTTTGGGATGGGGTGGATTAGATCATAGAATCATCAAACATCATATTAGGCCCTTGGAAGACCTTGGCCCCCTCTCCTTTAGATTTAATCCATTATGGATGTTAGATCTAGAGTTCATAGACTAGGTGTCCAAGGTTTGGCCCACATGGATTGAGGGCTCTCCAACTTTCATATGGGAAAAAGAGGTCATAGCACTCAAGATAGATTTAAAAGAATGGGTTAAAAATACTAGGGGAAAAAATAAAGTAGGAGGAAACACATAGGATCAATTTGGAAGAGATCTTCTAAAGGATGGAGAGGGAAGAGGTTTCAAGAGATCTTAAAAAAAAAGGAGAAAGAGGCCTTCGAAATTCTTCACAAATATCTCAAGGAGGAGGAGGAAATGTGGAGGCCTGAATACAGAAGTCTTTGGTTAAAGGTAGGGGACAAGAACATGAAATTTTTTCATCTGCAAGCCAAAATGAGGGAGTATTGAAGGAATAAAGTGACCTCAATCAATGTTGAGGGATCACATATCACATCCTTGGAGGAAATAAAAGCATATTATTTCAATAATTTTTGAGACCTTTATAAGGAATCGAAAGGAGTAATGGAAGTAGGATTTAAGGAATTCTTGAGGCATATTACTAATATAATCAAAGAAGAGACAAATGTAGCCTTCATGGGAATGATCTCTAAGAAAAAGGTCAAAAAAGTAGTGTGGTCCTTTGAACTAGACAAGGATCCTGGATCAGATGGATTCATGGGGAAATTTTATCGAAGATGTTGCTAGGTCATCAAATATGACCTTTGCAGAATGGTTGATTATGTTAGTGTCGGTCTTGAGCCCTCCATCGGTGATCAAAAGCTCTTTGCATATGCATATGTAGGTGTCTCATCAGCATCAGTTTTGCATCCCGTTAGGCATGCCATAACACTGATGGAGGAGATGGTCTTGTTCCCTTCTTGGCTTTGCTGGAATCAGGTCATACCATTTGAAAAAACCTTGTGTCA
>APFE031610288.1:4606-34385 GCA_000404065.3 Pinus taeda | reverse complement strand
TTTTGTTATTATTTTTTAATTTGTTAATATATATCTCATTTTATTATTTTTAAATGTAACATTAGGTGACAACATCTCCCTCATATTAAAATGTAGACCGCTTCTTGCCACTCTTAAAGAGCCTATTACCACTCCTAAATATATTTATGTCCCCTCATCTTTGTATTATCTTTAATCTCTATAAAATTTTAAATTACTTATAATTCAAAGACTATCTAAAACATAATAATTTTTATAATCGATGGTCTCAAAATAAAATGTTTTAGAGTATGTGAAAAGATCCTTTAAAAAACCTATTAAACCACCCTAAATTACATTTAAGGTATCACTACTAAGCAACTAACAAAAGTTTGCAAATATACATTTTCTAATTAAAAAAATGTTATTATATCATATAAAGATGTTAAATAAATATACACTATAATAATATTAACAATTTCATAATACTTTTTGGGAATATGAGAATCAACACACACAACCTCTCTATTATGGTTAGGATTTTGACCCCTTTTATCAAGCTTCTTTGCATGAAATCTTTGTTATTATGGAAAATATAAAGCAAACCATTCAACATGAAGTTTTATGATTTATAGCTTCATAAACAATTTTAAAAAAATCGAGTTCATCAACTAAGCCATTCCTGTTTTCAAGAATTTATTCAAAATGGTAAATATTAGAATCACTTTTCGATCTCCTAAGATTAGAGAATCTAGGAAATCTCTTTGCATAGAAAATGATCTACTTGGAAAATTTATGAGGTAGCGCCCATGAATAGCTTAAGCTTTAAGTAGAAGAATACTATCTCTCATTCATTGATGCAAGGATATTTGAACTTCTTCTTCAATGGGCATGGATATATTGTTTTCTTATTAGTCCCTGCCTCCTGCATAGTAGGGACTATAACGTTCGATCGAGCGTTGATCAGGTATTAGTTGTCGCTAACCGCACTATTCACCAAAATTCAAGCTAAGGTTTGGGCATTTCAATTTCGCGTAATGAAATTTTAATCAAACTTTTCACTTACATCTCTTATTGGAAACCTCACTTGTTTTGCTGCTCAAAGTTGTCTTTTCATGCATGTTCAGGGTGCCTGTTTTCCTTTCATTTATGTTCTATGTGCCCTGCATGCAATGCCCTGCATGCAACCAGTGCCAGATGTCTAATGGTTGTGCACAGGTGTCCACATTTGTCCACAAATCCTTCCTCTAGAGTAGAGCAGCAGAGCAGAGAGTGAGTTTCAGTTTCGAGCTATTTTTAGGAGCAGAGTAGAGAATGTGAGGAGCAAAGCAGGGAGTGAGTTTTGAGAGAGTTTTAGGAGCAAAGCAGAGAGTGAGTTTTAGATCAAAGCAGAGAGTTTTAGTTTCAGGTGTCAAGGGCGGAGCTTCAGTTTCAGCCAAGGAAGAGAGGAGGAGTTTCAATCAAGGAGGGGTTTGCCAAGGAGGGTGGAGGTAATTTCTGCTTGTTTACCTCTAGTTTTGTGCATGTGGAGGTAATTTCTACTTGTTTACCTCTTGTTTTGTGCATAACTTATTAGCTGAGGGAAAATCCTGTCACTATAGTGGCTATACTTCTAGCTTACTGCCTACTACAGCAAGCGCAAGTCGCTGAGCTTCCCCCAAGACAAATACCTGGATCTCCCCAACTCCGTTTCTTTGTGTCCCCATAGAGGCTGCATAGCCCTCATCGATTCCGCCACAGGAGAAACCATCACCTTCCCTCAGCTATGCCGGAGAGTGAAATCACTTGCTGGTGGTTTGGCCGAACTGGGCATCAGAAAATCCGATGTCGTACTCCTCCTCTCGCCAAATTCAATTCATTTCCCCATAATCTGCATGGTAATTTTGTCCATCGGAGCTGTCTTCATGACAACAACAATCCGCTAAATAGAGCATCAGAGATAGCGAAGCAGGCCAGAGATTTTGTCATCGTGTTGGCCTTCACCACGCCATCTTTGGTTGCCAAATTGGAAGCCACCCATTTGTGAATTATGTTAATATCTTCTTCTTCTTCTAACTTAGGGTCATAAAACAACCAAAATTGCGTCTCCACTTTGCACAACCTCATCATGGTATCGAATCCAGCCGACGCCCCTTCTGTGAAAATCGAACAAGCAGATATCACCATGCTACTTTATTCATCTGGGACTACTGGAATGTCCAAGGGGGTCATCTCCACGCACAAAAATCTCATTTCTATGGTCTGTATTTTGTTGAGCATGCAGTGAGGGCTTTCTGCACGTAGGGAAGAATGCCTCCATTTTTCTTTTTTCTCTGGGTTCCTGTTTGTATATAAGAGCTTTACACCGACTAAGCCAACCCTGATCACTGTGGGTTTCATCTTGGGCTAAACCAATCCTTGGGTGAACCCGGCACATCGATTTCTCCATTTCACATTGATAGGGCTTGCTTGATTGATAGGGCTCAGTCGGAAAAAGCTATGCCGCTATGGGGAGAAATGCTACTAATTCTATCTTTGAATCCCCTATCGGTCTTTAGTCGACTGAAACAATCTACGTAACGGTGGGTTTTTGATTCTCAACAAGGGGAGCAGGCTACAATGGCCATTTTATCTCATCATTTGCCATAGCTCAATGTTTACGCATCTATTTCACGTCTACAGGACTTAGGAATTTACACAAGATAATGTTGTTAAATATGAGAGTGGTGAATTTACATGTTGTCCATATTTATAATCTTCTGCAAGCTTTGTAAAAATAAGGAAGATTGTTCATTATTGTTCTTCCAAAGTACCAGTTATTGTAGCAAGTCCTGCTCCATAGCACCAAATGTATATGACCATTCCTCCTTGGATATCCTTGGTATAGAAAGCGATACATTTGAGCTCGCTCTCCTTGAATCATTTCTTCGGGACAGTTTTAGAAAGACTCTAGAAGGAGATTGAATCATTTGGGTGGATGCAAGTGTTTTGGTTAGCTAGGAGGTAGACACATTGGACATGCAAAAGAGACAGAGGTAAAGACGTTGGGTATGCAAGAAGGACGAGAGGCAGGCAGGTGGTAAAATTATGGACCCACGGTATTTTACATGTTTGAAATATATTTTTGTATTATACATTTTTTTTTTGCATGTGTTACAAGTGCCTTTTTAAAAGCTCTGTCTTTAGCTTGATACGTTACAGTTTGTCTTTGCTTTTATACATTACAGTTTTACAGTAGTGAACTGCTACAGCTTTTGAGGTCCAGTTTAATTTGACAACCTTTGAAGTTCATCTTTATTTGACGGGTATTTTCACTTTGCACTTCAGTTGGTGATCTCTTGCAAACCCTAGTATTGTGCTATGCATGATTCTTTCACAATATTCACCTATCAACAGGTAGGGTATTTAATATTTTTAAGAATGTCAGCAATTAGACAGATATTTTGTAAAATCATATAGTTCAAAACTAAAATATGATTACTGGTGGGTAAAATATTTCTTCAAATAGTCATTACATTTTATAGAATAATCGGAAGATGCTTTTCTTCCATGGGGTTGCCTATACTGGGAGAGCATAACATTTGGGAGATCAAGTTTCTATCTGTGGGTTTTGTTGAAAGAAGGTAAAATGTTGCTGAGGATTGGAGGAAACCCTGGCTGTAGTTGTGGAGTTAATGAGAGTAAAGAGAAATACAGTGTCAATGACCAACATCTATAGATTGTAATCGAGCTCATTGCGTATCCTTTTTGAAGACTTTACAGCTTTCAATTAACTCAATTTTCTTCTTGATTGTGAGGCCACCGCCTTTCCATTCATGTGCATGTCTAGTAATAGGGTGTCCTTAAATTTGTTTATAAAATTCCAATAGAGGTCGAAGGCTTTATTTCATTTCTGATTTACCTTTCTTCCATTATCATCTGTCTGTTCTTTTATGTGGGAAATGATGGCCATTCTTGGTCCTCTCGTACCAGGGCTATGGGTATATAGTTATGTAAATTACACATTCAGGAAAAGGTCAATTGTTTCACCTCTTAGTTGACCTCTTTTCTGACCAAATTCCGAGATATTTTTTAAATAGTGCATTAACATGAATGCATGAGCATGGAGTACCCTTCCATCAAAGTCAGATAGGATTTAATGTGGCCCCTATTGATTTTTCATGTCTCTTCACAAAATGATAGTAACAGATAAGACCATAGCTTAGCCATTTTATGTAAATTCTACTTTCCATCTACAAACTCCTGAGCTTGTTATAGTTCTGGTTACAGAGTAATATTTCAATCTAGCTACTGTATCCTTATGATAAGAATTTCTATAAACAATAATATAGCCATCACATTTATTCATAGGTTGTCTACTGAAGGCTCCTTTTCATCGCATTTGTTTGCCGCTAGAATGAGGGAAAGAGAAAATCCAATGTGATTATTTCAAAATATATTTATATAATTGGGGCACCAAGTGTCTTCATGACTATTACTCCAGTGAATGAAATGCACCCATGTGATAATTTAGACTTAACTCAGTGATACATATATACTCACCCCAGATACTGTTGAAGTTGGAGGTTGCTGAAGTCGAAACTTCAGCAGTATCTGGGGTGAGTATATTATATGTAATAATCACATTGGATTTTCCCTTTCCCTCATTCCAGCAACAAACAAATGTGATGAACAGGAGCCTTCAGCAGACAATAGGTATATATAGTCTTAATTAAAGTCATAGATTATATAACGTTATGGGTAATGATTATCATTATTTGGAATCTATTTGCAAATAGTCTCACCAGTATGTAATTCTTTTAAATTTTTCTTGTGAATCAAGACTTCTGTTTGGGAATATTTCTTGATGATGTTTCTACTACTGCTTCAAGTATTTCTCATCAAAAAATTCATTTTTAGGCATGATGTTGTTGTTGTTTTAACTTTTTCCAATGTCATTTTGTTGCTTTTTAACATTTCCTTATAAATGGAGGGTTTATCTTTGACATCACTTTGTTTGTGCTTCAATGTTCTCGTCAATTCTTTGTCATTTGTTCTTGTTTTTTAACTTTTCCCTGTAATATCAGGGTTCATATTTGACATAGATTGTCACAATGCATTGTGCCTGAGAACATTGATTATTAATTAAAAAGAAATGGTCTCTTTAGACTAGATGCATTAAAACTAGAAGTATAGGACTTTTCGGTTGCATCTCTTTTAGCGCATAGGCTTCAAAAAGTCTCATTCCAAGAGGTTGAACAAGCCTATTCAAACATCCATTACCCACTGTCTTTCAAACTTTTCAAGTGATTACCTCTTTCTTACAGTAAAATATTCCCAAAAACTCAATTCCATTCACACTTAAAACCAACTTGCAAACACCTTGAACTCTTCTATAAATTGGCAAAAGAAATGCCTAATTTCTCACCTGTAAAACATAACTTCTTTATGCACCTATATATTGACATACATCTCTCTACTTCACATAACATAGCCTCAATCTGAATACCTTTTCTGATCAATGTAGTAACAAGCTACATGGAATCCATTAGCATAAGCGAAATTACTCAACTGGCAGCATTGTTTCTTTTAGCACTTGTTCTCATGACTCTTCTGATTATGGACATCCTAAAAGTAGAAGCACAAAGGAAAAGGAAACCAAGAAACAACCAGTAACAATAACATCTCGAATGAGGAGCATAGCAATCTACGACAAGTCCTCGGCTATCAGACTATCCATCTACTGCTTTTGCCTCTACAACATCCATGATAGGTAATAGAAATACTCAGAAAAATTTTGCATAGTCAACAACTTTTACCTTAACACAAGCAAATTTATCATGCATTGCACATGGGGGCTAGAACTACCAGAAAATCATGTAGAATTAGGTAAAGAATCTGTAGGCTGGAGATACTATTACTATTGGATTTGGTGTAGTTTATGCTGGTGAAAAATTTGTCATTGTTGTAATGAATATTTCCTTCAAGCCTATTAAAAGAAATAATGCCTATGCAAATGTTCATCATATGATCCTGTCCACTGCAACTTCTGATTGATATTATATCACAATCAACTTCTTCTTTGTAGCTACCTACTTGTACTATGGCTCTACCTGTCACAAACTAACAACATTTGAATTCTTCATACATTGGCATTCTTCATACAACCCCAACATCATGGCTTGCTAGTTGTACCTTTTGGGTCGTTGTAAGCAATTCCTACTCAAGGTCATGAATGAGTCGTTGTAAGCAATTCCTGCAGATAACTACTACAGCTAAGAAAACCCATGGATCAGATTGTTTACTACAACAGAACCAAGAAGTTTAAAGCTATTGCACTAAACCACTAAACCTGACTCAAAGTCACTACTGTGTCTTACACTCTAAAATTGTCCACAGAAGAAATTGCCAACCACAACAGAACCAAGAAGTTGGAGCCTATCGCACTCAACTGCTAAACCTGCCAACGGATCTCCTTTATTGTTTTTCCAAGCACTTAATTGGGTAGATGAAAGTTCGTGAAGCTAGTTGTAACTTTGAAAAAACATCTAGTCTCCTCATTTATGATAGGCAGCCAATGAAACTCTTGCAATCTAACACCAGGATTTTATTTGCGATTTGCCTCTGATGTCAGATACATCACTTAATTCCCTATTTGCTTTTCCTGTCACATACATCATTTTATTTGTGATTTGCCTCTAATATCAGATAGATCACTTAATTGCTTTTCGTGTCAGGTACATCATTCCTGCATCGATTGCTGACATTCCAAAATTTTGTCAATTTGCATATCGAATTCCACACATCTTCAAATCTAATCTTAAAAAACAGTCGTTTATCAAGAACCACCCCCAATCTAACAACACTACCAATTGGTAGATGTCTCTGGACCAATTTTTCCAGAAATCTTCTGCATCACCCAACTTATGAAATGGAAACACCGTCAATTTGACAGCTCTACCAGTTAGTAAATGTCTCTGGAGCTTTTCAACTTTTCAAGAAAGCTTCTGCAATTGTAGAACTATGGTATGTCTTATGATCTGTCTCTAAAAGCAAATTTTGTTTCCGTTGGATATTTGCATCTATACTGATGTTCAAATTGAATTTTGTACAATTCAATATGTCAACATCAGAAATAGAACTATTATGTCAACATTAGAAAAAGAGTTCTACTTTGCAAACGAACAATTCCATCTTCAGGTACGTTTCCTTTAAAAATAATTATCTCTATCTCAACTTAATGTAGTGAATAAATATTCATCTACCACTGCTTCTTCCATGATCTCATCTGGGTGTAAGTTGTTGCAGAGTGTAAGCGTTTTCCTATGTCTCATTTCCTTACGCACAAAGCCCAAGCATTGCTGCCAGAATTGACGTGGATTTGATTAATGTATATAGTGGAGAATTATTCCTGTAAAGAATGAGTGGCAGTGTAGTGAATTCACTACCTTACTGCTATGAGTTCGGTTATTTGCAACTTGAATAGTCAGAAGACAACTTCCAATTCAACCCTGTAAAGCATTTCATTGTTACAAGTTTGTAAGAGTAGTTGCTCTGATTATTGAATTTTGTATGATTCAATATGTCAACATCAGAAAAAGAGTTCTTCTTTGCAAATGAACAATTCCATCTTCAGGTACGTTTCCTTTAAAAATAATTGTCTCTATCTCAACTTAATGCAGTGCATAAATATTCATCTGCCACTGCTTCTTCCATGATCTCATTTGGGTGTAATTTGCTGCAGAGTGTAAGAGTTTTCATATGTCTCCTTTCCTTATGCGCAAAGCCCAAGAATTCCTGCCAGAATTGACGTGGATTTGATTAATGTATACAGTAGAGAATTATTCCTGTAAACAATGAGTGGCAGTGTAATGAGTTCACTACCTCACTGCTATGAGTTTGGTTCTTTGCAACTTGAAAAGTCTGAAGACAACTTCCAATTCAACCTTGTAAAGCATTTTGTTGTTACAAGTTTGTAAGAGTAGTTGCTCTGATTATTATTATAGCTTTCCAAGACACTGTGTTCAACTTCATGCCATGTAATATTATGTTTGCTTGAATATTATACATATATTTTTTACCTTCTCCTTGGAGTTTTTTTATCAATTTTCTCTTTGAAATTGATTGTGGTTCATCGTTTATGTTCAATAAACGCTCACTTGCAAATTTTCCGGTATGCTCACGAATATTGCAGTTTCTCAACCCCGGCAGGGACTACCGCTACAACAGTGGCTCCCTTGTTATAATTAAAGGATGATCAACATTTATTATTTTACAACAACTTATATTTCATAGACCTTGAGGACCTTTGAACTTCTTCTTCAATGGGCATGGATATATTGTTTTCTTATTATAATTAAAGGATGATCAAGAATTATTATTTTACAACAATTCATATTTCATAGACCTTGAGGACCTTATTTGGATTGTTGTATCTTGGGCTTGAGTTTTGAGAAGAGAATTTCTATCCTTATACATTCATTTCCTTCTTTTAATAAAATTTATGTAATTAAATTTTAAAATAAATTAATAAATTAAACATCAAATAATTCAATATAAGTTTAAATTACATTCTCAATTTTCCTTTTTTATGGAAGATAATTACTTAGATCATAATTTATATAAAACACCAAGCCACTAAATATAACATATTGTAACACTCTTTAGTGACTTGTAAATATTTCATTTACATTCTCATGAATTTAATTTTATGGATTGTGGGCCTGTTTAGGGTCAGGTATGAATGTGTGATGTAAATACATGTTTTTTCTTCTTTTCTAATTTTAGATTAATAAAATGTTGCATTTGGTCAGCTTTGTAATTTATAGTTGGGAAAATATGGTAGGAAAAAATTCACACTTAGATAGTTAAGAAAAGAAGTTAGGGAGAGCCCAAGAAGGGAAAGACATGCAGAGCTAGTTTCTTGCCTAGATTCCTTCCTCTTAGAGATAAATTATCTCAATTTTGGAAAAGGTTGACCAAGAGGGTGAGAGGGGAAAAGTCTGAGGCAACATTGTGAACTTTGAGCCTGGTAGGAGGGGGTCCAAGTAATTAAGTAGTTTTTATGCTACATTCCTCAAGGACATGACACTGTATTGAGGAGGGCAAGACGTTGCCAAGAGGAATCATATGTGGACCTAGAAGGGTCTATGTTATGAAAAAGATGTTGGGAGTGTGAAATTGGCTTGGGAGGAATTCTGGTAAAGGTATCAATTCTCATTGGTTGGGTGGAGCATCTTTTTGTTCATTGTGGTTTTGTGGCAGGCCAATTGATTTATTCAGATTAGTGAACAAATGCTCAATATGTATTTCTATTTTCTGATTTATGACTCTATTTTCATATTTGTGGTTATTCGAATGTATTTATGTTCTGTAATTTGCAAATTATGAAAACAAAAGATATGATTGAAAATATTCTTTGGGTTAGGTTAGTTACCCAGGTTAATAGAAAAATTGTAAGTCTTTCAACTAGAGGGTAATAGTCCTAAACCCTAATTAATAGGTCTGAAGATTGTTGAAAACCCTAGGTTAGGCCCACATTATCTATAGACTAAACATATACATGAATTATATATAAGTACTCTTGAAAGCATTAAAAAAATATGTAAATGAATGTAAATATTGTTTGTAATATTGGGTGAATTTATTGCTTTAGATCTTGTTATCTAACAAATATAAACATAGGATGGTGAAAGAAGGATTTCAAGCTATTTTTTAAAAGTATCAATTGTAAGAAACAAAATATAATGAGCAAACTATCAGCACGGGGGCTTCTCTGACAAAGCAATACTATATCATGTGCGTTCATATTGGGGCTTACAAAATGAGGAAAAAATGAAATAATATATTGAGCATACAATAGGGGGTAAAGGGTTTTTATATGTTGTATAGAAATATGTGTATTATAAGGTATTGTTTAGACAATACATTGGCCACGCAAAGGCAAAAAACAAGTGGGTTAGAGAAATAGAGATTTAGGAGTACCGTGGGAGTATTGAGAGTGAGAGGTAGAAAGAAAAAACTATGGTAATATTAGGTCCATATTAGCCTAATATTCAAACCCATGGCCCTAGTATTGACATGCAATTCATGGTAATTTTAAATTCTTAAAGTAAAATTGGCATTCTCTATAACAACCTCAGGTTAAAAATCCATGTAATAAAATTAATAAAAGAAAAATAAGACCAAGGTCATGGTACATGTTTTCCAAGATGAATGTTGGGAAAAACATCCCAGCGAGTGTTCATTTGGTTTATTATGTCTAAGGGGAAATTGGAAAAGGAAATGGAAAAGGCTTTGAAAAGGAAAGACGCATTAATTGGCATTTTATTTATGAAAATAAAGGCTATAAAGACAAAAGGAAGGTGAAAGGTCACAAGTTGCATGTGAGGAGGAAAATGAAGGAAAATAATGGAAATTTAAGAAAATAGAGGCCTCATTAATACAAAGGCTTATGAGGATCAGTTCACAACATTTTGTTAATTTATCTTTTGTCAGTTTAGTTTTGGATCTCTCTCTCTCTTCGCACTGCTCTCTCTCACTCTTGCACACTTAGAGAATTCTTGGAGCACTCTGGTATTGGAGAAAAGAAAGAAAAGGAAGGACAAGGAAGGCACAAGAAAGCGAAGATCAAGCAAGGAAGAGTTGGAATCTACAACATGATTACTTGCACGTATCGAGTTGCATGCATGTCTATATTTGGTTCTCTTGTTGTCATTGGCATGGGTTTTTCTACATGTGACAGTGGTTTTAGTCTTGCCTTCTCATTTCCATATAGCCATGGTGTGATGGGGTTATTTTACTTGGTTGAGCTGGATTGTCATATGGTTTTGAAACTGAGTGGGGTGGTCTTAGGAAAATTCCAAAATTCCTAGGAATCCCTTAACCGGTAAATGGCGAGATACACGATAAAGCCCGAGGGTGAAGATGGGAAATTCCTCAAGGTTTAGGTGGAGAGATATGGAGGCATCCATGCTTTTTTAGGGCATAGATATCCCTTGACCGGTATATGAAAGGATTGTGGTAAAGCCTGGTAGTGTATGTTTCCTTGCTTGGGCCTAAGAATTCCTTGAGCAGTAATGGTGGGATACATAGTAAAGCTTGGTTGTATATATGAGGGTTTTGGACCTAGGAATCCCTTTTTAGGTTATGGCGGGATACACAGTAAATCTTGAAGAACCCTGGTTGGTTTTGTTGTGAGTCCCACAATCATGCTTGGAATATTGCATAGGGGTGATTGGCTGAAAGAAATATTTGGTTCAACCCAATCTATGGTCAGGTGGGACGTGGAAGTCCCTGACTTAATTGGATCTGCATATGTTAATAAGAGATCTTTTATTATTGTGTATTATGTGTAAATGTACTTGATATTAATTGGCTTAATGGCTGCTTTATCATTGATATTTTTTTGGTTATATGTTGGTTATAAGCAAGGTTTATGACATACTTGAGTTATGGCTCTCATCATGTTTTGATTAGTATATGAAATGTTAACAAATGAATGACCTAATAGATGATATTACAGTTGTGATGAGAAGGCATCAGGCTATCTTGACGATTCTCACATAAATATGAAATCCATTTGTTCATATGTGTATTTATGACTTCTACATTACATGTTCATGATGTGTTTAACAAAATTCCTGTCATGGTTAGGATGGGTCTGGCTAGGTCCTTGTTCAAGATTTGTATTAGAGGCCTTGTCTTCTTGTTAATTATCACTTCTGAGTGTTTCATCAATTTTTGGGAAAAGGACTGGGTCTTAGCACTGAAAAAGTGGCCTAAATCCCACAGCTACAAGCACAAAACTGGCTTAAAAAGACTACAATCGGATGGAGACCTTGTTGTGGGAGTGACTGGAGTTTTACAATCACATGGAGGGCTTATTATGGGAGTGATTGAGGGTCTAGTTCAGTTAAAAAGCAAGTTAACTCATGGGTTGGGAATGTTGAATGGTTGGTTAGCCCATAGGGGTCATGTAGCTCCTAAGGAAGGTCAGTTTTGGTTTTGGTTTGCTGATTCCACTTACTTAACTATACTTGGGGAGTTGAATCACATCATAGTAACTCTTCATCACATTTTTACCCAGGTAGGTCGATTAACTTAGGTAAATGTGGGGGGAGGGTGTTACATTTGACTTATCTTTCATTTTCATCCTTTTACTTAAATTTTTAACATTACCATGAAATGAATCAGGATGTTTGAGAGTGGTTCTGACATCATTACATTTCATATGGTGAAAGTAGAATTTTATATCATCACTCAAAATCTAATAGACTTATTAGTTTTTCAGGATTTCAGGATTGTGGGGATTGCAATGTTTCCATTGGATTTTGTCATGTACCACTGTATGGAAATCATATTTAATAACGATAAACAAGCCCTCTATGTACCTTCATGCTAGTGACATTGGTTGTAGAACTCCTCTATCATGACCCTACTAAAAATGCACCCGCCACTCAAACAAAATCTTGACTTGACGTGCTACATTTTTTCTATCTTATGTTATTACTTAGAGGGTGATATTAATGACAAAGATCCTAAGATATGCAATGATTTTGATGATGATCCAAAAGTGGAGGAGGTCAATTCTACCTCTCTTTCAAAAATCAAATGAAACAAAAACTAGGACTCTGTTAATGCTTTGCAAGCATGAAAATGGGTCTTCAAAAGAAACATGTTTGTTTAGTGTCCCTTCAAGCATGAATTAGTTATCATGTGAAAGTTAATCATAATGAAAATAACACATATAATTCATGTAGGCATAGAGAATAGCAACACAAGGTTTTATGACGAAGTTCACCCCTCTTGGGCTACATCTCTAGGTTTGTCAATATGACTAGACCACTCATATTTCAATGTACAAATGAAGTACATAAAGTATGTTGATGACCATGTGGCTATTTCCCCTTCAAGGAAATTTTCTCCTACAAAGAACTCTCACATAAAAACAACATGACAATCTGCAATCACCATGTAAACTACAACAATACAAGGAGTCTCCTACAAAGACCCTAGACCTCATTTGAAAATGAGCATACATGTAAGAAGAAGGACATAATCCAATATTCCCTCAACTTTACATAGAGATAAAAATGTCCAAGATCCGAACCCTACAAGTATAGCTGCTACAAATAAATTCTGAAGGTGAGGAAACCCCTACAAGGTCTTCTTCATGCTCAACACCCTCAGAAAATGCTACCAAGCCCTACTTCATCCCACCTTGATCCAACCACCCCTTAGCCTCCAACCTACAAAAAGGCCATCTATATGTCCTCAAAACAAAAGGCAAAGGTCACCAATGGATTGAAAACATCCAAAACCCCTCATGTGTCCTCTTTCTATGCTCAAATTGGTGAAAAACTCAAAACATTATGAGTTGCAAGCTCATTCATGAACTTGAACGTTAACCATCCTACAATTTCGCCCTTCTGGCTAACTGTCCTACAATTCCTCCCTGAAAAACGCTAATTGAGCGACAATTTTTCCCTCCACAAGTGCATTTTGTTGGACAATTAATGTGTCCTCTAATGCCTTAGGGCCAAAAAATGTAGCCATATGGGTGCCACAGGGCCAAGGGTCGGGTTAACCGCCTACCCTTACTGTAGGTCCCTTTTCCTTCAAGCACCAGGTCACATTGAGCACCATATGACTTCGCGTTGGGCCTTATTCTCCACTCCTCTGCCAGTGAGCACTCCCACAAAACACTGTGCACCTAGTTATATGTGGAGGTTCATATGACCTAAGGGCTGACCCTTAGGGTTGGACCCTATCAAACTCCCACTCGGCTCTAGTTGCCATTATATGGCACAATCCTTGTGGTTTTGGGGCTGGCTATGGGTCCTGTCTAAGCCATAATCCCTTGCCTGCAATCCTGTGGGTGCAGGGTGGCCATGGGCTAACCCCCTCCCCAATGTGCACCACATATAAATCTTTTATATGACTTTTACACCATATGTTACAAGGATTAATGTGTAGTGTAGTGGTAGGCCTACCAATTCTTTGTAGGAGGTATCGAGCTTAATTCCCATGGGGTGGCTTGACCCTCGACCAATATTTTTAACTTGTGTGGGGAGGCCACATGGTTTCCTCCCATTGGCCCACGTGGCTCCTAGCTATGTAGAAATTCTCACTATAGATCAATAGATTATGCAATATACTAAAGCAAAATACAAGATCTACTTCTACAACAAACTTTGCGGAAGCTTAATCAAATATGAGAAAGATCAATTAAAACACATATAACTAAGAAGGACAAATCAATCACACCTGAACACAGAAGAATAACCAAGGAAAGCCTCAGCCTAAAACCCCGATCTCTGTATTATCATACAAGTGGAAATATGTTCAGTATTACAAAAAGAATCAGCTCTTAAGCTATCCTTCTCTCTCTACAATCAAACAATACAGCTCACAGACTGAGTAGACACAAGATATGCCTTTCCTTAGCACTCCAAGCCTCGTATTTCCTTGTGCAGTTTTTCTTGGGGTCCAATGATGCCACCTGTGTGATTTGCCTCATCAAACACTCACTAAACTAAAGAAGTAACTGCACAATCTCCAAGGAATGAATTCCTTTTTCATGCAAGAGATATTCACAATGGAATACTTCTGCAACTGATAGTACTGTCCCTCCATCCGATCTCAACTGGGTCTCTGTTTGAACTGACATGCATGAGTTATTTATGAGAGAATATTCAGTTATTTGAAGTGTGGCAGTTACATGCATGCATGCATTAACTAACTGAACTCACAATTAATTCAACAAACTGTTTGAACTAATCTAACTGGACTTGACTCAATTAACTGAGCCAACTAATTACAACTCATCCTTATCTCTTTAACTGATGGATAAATTCCTCAATCAATGGAGAAACTGTTGCATGTCCCCATATAGAATTCATGCTTGATTTTCTACAACTAATTAACTCAAGATGATTTAATTAATTATTTTACAAACAACTGCTAAGATCTTTACTTCTCTATTTTAGTTTAGGGACTAACTAAAATAGGAAGGTATCCCAAAATGCTATTTATAGCAGTGCTAAATTTTTTACTTCTATATTTATCATTTCTTGTTGCTATTTTCAACACTCCCTCTCAACAAGAAAGGGATTATCAGTAACCCCAATCCTATCTCTGTGGAACTTGAACTTGCATTTTGACAATGCCTTTGTCAAAATATCTGCATCCCGTTCCTTGGTCGAAACATACAACAGCAACATGATCCTCTTGACCAAACAGTCTTGAAGATGGTGATACCAGATACCAATGTGCTTGGACCTGTCATGAAAAACTAGATTCTTAGAGAGTTTGATACAACTTTGATTATTGCAGTAGATCATGGTTGGATCCATCCTCTGACCAAAAAATCCCACTAGAATCTTCCACATCCAAATGGCCTCACATGTAGTCTGACTAGAAGCCATGTATTCAGCCTCTGCTGAGCTAAGTGCAACTAATCTCTGTTTCCTGTTATACTAGGAAACTGCAGCTGAACCAAGGTTGAAGATTCCTCCAGAAGTGCTCTTCTGGTTCGATGGACTCCCTACCCAATCCACATCTCTGAAGCCTTGAATCTTCATTCCCTCTGCTTTTTTGTACCACAATTCGAACTGAGATGTGCCTCTGAGGTATCTCAGCATGTGCTTCGCTACCTTCCAAAGCAGCTTGGTAGGCTAAGCCATAGCTTGACTCAGCTAGTTCACCACCAAGCATAAGTCGGGTCATGTGTTCACCAGATACATAAGTGAACCCACCAGCTGCCAATAAACAGTAGCAGCTACTGCCTCAACTGAAGTAGCATCCTCCTTCCTCTAATTCACAGCTAGAGGAGTCTACATGGGCTTGCACTTCTCCATGTGAAAGCACCTGAGTATCTCATTGGCATACTTTCCTTGGGACACAAATACTTCACCATCTTTCTGCCACACCTCCATGACTAGAAATTAGTGCATAAGACCCATGTCTTTCATTTCGAACTCTCTTGCAAGGTCCTCCTTGAAAGACTGGATCAGCTAATCATCACCTGTCAAAATCAGATCATCGACATAAAGAACAATGATCAATGGCTTACCTTTTACCATGATGTGGTAAAGGTTTGCATCTGCTTCACTCTTGGTGAAGCCCAACCCGGTGAAATAGTTGTCGATCCTAGTGTACCAAGCACAGGGTGCTTACTTTAGCCCATACAAAGCCCTCTTGAGTCGGCACACATGTGACTCATGAGCGAAGGTCTCGAAACCCTCTAGTTGCTCAATGTACACCTCCTCCTCAATCTTCCCATTGAGGAATGTTGTCTTCACATCCATCTAATGGATCTTCCAACCCATCTGAGCTGATAGTGCCAACATCGATTTGATAGATGAGTACCTTGCTACAGGAGCAAAGGTCTCATCGTAGTCGATCCCCTTGACCTGCGAGAAAACTCGGGCAACAAACCTTGCCTTATGTTTCTCAACACTACCATCAGCTACCTGCTTTACCTTGTAAAGCCATTTGGAACTCACCACTAACTTGCCCTGAGGCCTTGGGACAACATCCCACACACTGTTCCAAATGATAGAGTCATACTCCTCTACCATTGCATCAACCCAAACTGGTTGTTGCACTACTTCCTCAAATGAAGAAGGTTCAGTATCTACACACTCCCCAACCAGGACCATGTACCCAGTGTACTGCTTGGGCGATCTCCTCTATCTACGCTGAGAAGATGGTTGTCCCTCATTCTCCCGCACATCCAACATCAACCTGTCAGCTTCCCTTGAGTGTTTCCTCCCATCTCTGGAAGTCTCAGCATGAGTGGATGTCTCCACTACCGGATCCGTTGCATGCGGCTGCTCCACATCAATCTGAGGCTCCTCCTCCTTAGTAACTAAAAGTTCCTCCTCTGCATGCAACTTGAGCTCCCTCTCAAGTGATACTTGCATGTCTTTCTGCTTGTTGAACTTTAAATCCCTGCGTACCACTGTCCTTTGACTGGTAGGCAGGTACACCCCATAGTTGTGGGGTGTATCGTGTACCCCACAAGTATTCCCAACTCAGCTGTTGGATCTAGCTTCTTCCAGGCATCTTTGGTCACACGACAGTAAACTGATGATCCAAAGATTCGGAAGTGACTCACATCTAGTCGCTTCCCAAAATAGGCCTCCATAGGTGTCTTCATTCCCAATATACGGTGCGGGCTTCTGTTCTGCAAGTATACTGTTGTATTGCATTCCTCATCCCACAAATGCAGTGGTAGGCTTTGGTCATGCAACATCGCTTAAGCTGCTCCCACAATCGATCTGTTCTTCCTTTCAGCCACCCCATTCTGCTGTGGGTTATGGGGTGCTGTCAACTCCCGTTTAATTCCTTCTGCAGTGCAGAAGTCCTTAAACTATTGGGAGACATAATCTCCACCATTGTCGCTACGCAAGGCTTTTATTTTCTTTCCAGATTCTTTCTCTGCCAAGGCTTTATACTCAAAAAACCTCAATAAGGTCTGATCCTTCTTTTTCATAAAGTAGATCAAGCATCTACGAGAAAAATCATCAATAAAAATAACATAGTACCTTTGTTTAGCCGTGGAGGCTATAGAGAAAGGTCCACAAACATCTGAGTGAACTCACTCTAGGATTGCTCTAGCTCTACTATCTCAATCCGGAAAGGAAGATTTCACATACTTACCCAAGGTACAACCTTTGCATGTATTCGTCTACTCCAGTTTTCCCTTGGGAAGTCCGGTAGAAATCTGTTGCATGATCTTCAGGGCTCCATGATGCAAGTGGCTTAGTCTTCTATGCAATAGCTCACCAACATCTTGGCTCTGCACCATCTCAACTTTGGAACTTAATGCAACATAGTCAGCTACCTCCATCTTGTAGAGATTCTTTACTCAAATCCCGGTTCGTTTAGTCTGTTCAGTACTAATATGCCTCGGGAATAGCTTTCCTTTACTAAAGACTACATCATAGCCTTTATCTTCTAGCATAGCGATAGCCACAAGATTATTCTTCAAACCTGGTACATACTTTACATAAGTTAGGGTGAGGGGAGCTCCATGCTCCCTCTGAAACACAACCGTACCTTCACCTGAAACACGGTACTTTCCATCATCACCCATCTCGATCCGAATCTAGAGATCCTTCTCCTCCAAGGTACTGAAAAGATTCTTGTCACCTGACATGTGGAATGAAGCTCCACTGTCCACGTACCACACACACCCCACCATGGATGAAACCATGCATGCAATAAGAGAGAAATCCAACTCAAACTGTGAGGCTAGTGCCTCACCATCAGATCCCTTCTTAGATTTCTTCTATGGACAATTTGTAGCATAATCGCCAACTTCTTGACAATGAAAGCATCGCACTTTCGATTTGTCAAACTTCTTCCCACCATGGGAAGAATTGGATTTGGAATGGGATGCCTTCCCTTTCTCCTTCCTTGCCTCACTCGCTAAGGCTAGATTTTCCTTATCATCTTGCTTTGATGAGGATCCATCTCTAGTGCTTCTTCATATCTCCTCCTGCATCAAATCTAACAAAAATCATTCCCAATATGGCAGTTTTTTTCTTCCACTAACTGATTCTTGGTAGCTATACCAACTCTTAGGAAGATCGAGGAGTGAAAGACTCACCATGTCATCATTAGCTGTCATGATCCCTACACTTCCAAGCTCATCCATGCAGGTGGTGAGCTTGTTCAGATATGTAGAGATCATGTCGCCCTTTTCACACTTGATTTTCCGAAGCTTGTCTTTCAGCGCCAACTTCCTCTGATCATTGTTGTCCTGATATAGATCTTTCAATGTTTTACACATCGAAAACAGTGTCTCCTTCCCATGGAGACTCGAGACTATGTGGTCTCGAACTCCCTCCAGAAGGATTCTCCTTGCTGTAGCCACACATTTCTTCCATTCCGCCAATTTTGTAGCATCAGTTAGCTTGGGGACTTCTTGATCAATGAAGTCCTTTAGACCGTTATCCTCTACTACTGCTTCCATGCGATTCTTCTGGGCTATATAATTTGAGCTACCTTCAAGGGCATACTCGAGTCTTAAACCATTGAACGCCATTGGTGGAAATGAGATGTGATAAAAACTCAATTTCTATATTCAGGAACCTCAAACTTTGAACTTCTCCCTTCTTATATACTATTCTTTTCCTTTGATCACCTTTGCTCTGATACCATGTAGAAATTCCCATTGTAGATCAACAGATTATGCAATATACTAAAGCAAAATACATGATCTACTTCTACAACAAACTTTGCAGAAGCATAATCGAATATGAGCAAGATCAATTAGAACACATATAACTGAGAAGGAGAAATCGATCACACATGAACACGGAAGAATAACTTGGGGAAAGCCTCAACCTAAAACCCCAACCTCTGTATTATCATACAAGTGGAAATATGTTCAGTATTACAAAAAGGATCAGCTCTCAAGCTATCCTTCTCTCTCTGCAATCAAACAATACAGCTCACAGACTGACTAGACATAAAATATTCCTTTCCTTAGCCCTCCAAGCCTCCTATTTCCTTGCACAGTTTTTCTTGGGCTCCAATGATGCCACCTGTGTGATTGGCCTCATCAAACAATCACCAAATTGAAGAAGCAATTGCACAATCTCCAAGGAATGAATTCCTTCTGCATGCAAGAGATATTCACAATGGAATATTCTTGCAACTAATAGTACATTTACCCTCCATCTGATCTCAACTGAATCTCTGTCTGAACTGACATGCATGAGTTATTTATGAGAGAATATTCAGTTATCTGAAGTGCAGCAGTTACATGCATGCATGCATTAACTAACTGAACTCGAAATTAATTCAACAAACTATTTGAACTAACCTAATTGGGTTTGACTCAATTAACTAAGCCAACTAATTACAACTCAATATTACAACTCATACTTATCTCTTTAACTAATGGATAAATTCCTCAATCAATGGAGAAACTATTGCATGTCCACACATAGACTTCATGTTTGATTTTTTACAACTAATTAACTCATGATGAATTAATTAATTATTTTACAAACAACTGCTTAGATCAAATTCTAATTTTTACTTCTCTATTTTAGTTTAGGGACTAACTAAAATAGGAAGGTATCCCGAAATGCTATTTATAGCAGTACTAAATTTAGCACTTCTATATTTAGCATTTCTTGTTGCTATTTTCAACAAGCTATTGGTCCACCCAATACACACCATCCACCAATGGAAAACCTGCACAAATTTGACAAATGGAGACATACCAAGTGACATCCTGCCACTAGCCCTAAAAAACCCAAAAAAAACAGTCAAAACCCAAAATTTTCTATTTTTTTGCATGTTTGGGAAAATGATAAACAAGTTATAACTTGATCTCTCGGTGTCAGGTTGAGGTGAAACGAATGTCATTGGATCCAAAATGATGAACACTTCGGTTTGGTGTTGGTTGAAACAAGTTCTTGGCACCTTAATTTTCAATAATAAATTTGATCACCTAATCACACCTCCCCACTAGGAACTTTTGGACTCGAAAATTTTACTTCCCTAGTTCATATAAAGAGGCTACAACTCAAAAATACCCAAAAACTCAATCCAAATTGCAAAATTTTCAATTAGTGCCCTTCAAGCCCCAATCAAGGCACTTCACTTATCTTCCTCATGAAGACCTGTTGTCCTGTCAAGAATCAAGGCAACATTCTTATCGTTGTTGCAGGAACAAAATATCGATGAAAGGAACATGAACATTCTATTTAATCTCATCTTTGCATGGATCCAAAACACTTCATCTTGGAGTAAAAATTGTTGAAGACAAACTTGCTTCCATCTTGGAACTCAGAAGCAAAATGAAAATGCTTTAGTGTCCTCAAATCGAGCTTGTACATGAAAAGTACACTATTGCAAAAAAATTCTGACAACATTAGCCTTGCCTACAAACACAGTCATATTATACAATCTTGAAAATAAATATTTGATTCACAAAATTTTCATCTTGAATACATGTATGAGTGAACATGTAACAATTTATAGACAAACTTGAATGACAAACTTTGTGCATTCACTAAAAAGTCCTTGAACATGTGGACTTATAAAAAGCCAATACATACATAAATGAAAATATATACTCGTTGAACATAGTGGAAATAATGTTGACTTTACAAAAGTACCTAAATAGGTAATTACAACAAGTATTTACAAACAATTTACAAAACATCTTTACAACAAGTCTACCCAAATCTTGCCTCTCCTAGGATTTTGGGTTCTCTTCTTGCACCATCTTGTTTTGAAGGTTGCTTAGGATTGTGGAGAGTCCTCTTTGATACCTCTTGAACCCCTTGCTTTATGCAACATATTCTCCTTACCTTTCCTTGAACAAATCTTTGGATGCAACTTCCAACATCGTTTATTGCCATGTCCATGTACTTTGCAATGAGTATAGGAAAACTTCTTCTTTTTTGTAGACATAGAAGCTCTCTCATGCAAAAGAAAGTCAATATGTTTGATGCCTATAATTTCATTCATTATTTTAACCATTACTATGTGTTTCTTGCACACAGCTATGCAATGGTCAGAAGCATCACAAAATGTACAAGGGTACTGATTCCATAAGTATTCAAAATTTCCATGCATTGCAAAACACCCTTGAGATTTATACCTCTCTCTAGAATTGCAAATTTTGCTCAAATTATGCACAACAGAAAACTAAATAAATTCACACATACACAGCAGAAAACATGAGACAGCATTTAACATGGTTCACCCAACCAATATGGGCTATGTCCACTAAATAGAGGTATCATCTTATCAACTATTCAACAAGACATTACAACAGTAGATTACAACAGCAAATTTCCTCTTCCTCACACCTCACATATACATTTGCCTCTACAGGCTTACAATTTATAGATGTAGAGAAGAAACTGAATAATAAATTCTATCACAACAAAATAGGATAGAATATCTCCTCATCAGGATTTGATGCAATCAGTTTAGGAACAAATCCTATTATTGGCATTATCCATGAGATTTTAGCCAAATTAATATATACAAAATCTCAACAAGCTCCACCTTGACAAAAATTAGCCTGATACCTCGTTCCTGTTTATTCCTTTCATTTTCTTTGCAAGCCAAGAGAATCCAGACACCATCATAGCTTCTCTAATAAAACTGGTTTCATGAACATGTCTGCACAGTTTTCTTTTGTATGCACTTTTTCAAGAGAGACTCCTCGTTCAGTGATAACCTGTCGTACAAAATGGTACTTTATAGGTATATACTTTGATTTACTATGATAGGCTATATTTTTAGCCAAGTAAATTGCACTTTGACTATCACAAAATAACTTAATGTTGTCTTGTAACCTACCAAACTCACCAAACAAACCTTTCAACCAAACCGCTTCTTTGCAAGCATGTGAAGCAGCTATGTATTCTACTTCCGTAGTGGATAAAGAAACAATGTTTTGTAGCTTTGACATCCAACTAATAGCTCCTCCTACAAGAGTAAAGACATATCCTGACGTTGACCTTCTATTATCCAAATCACCTGCAAATCGGAATCAACATATCTGCAAACAAATTCACTACTTCTGTTATAAGTGATACAATAATCACTTGTGCCTCTCAGATACCGAAGCACCCATTTCACTGTTGCCTAGTGTTTTTTCCCTGGATTTGCCATATACCTACTGAAAACCCCAACTACATGTGAAATATCTAGTTGTGTACTAACCATCGCATACATCAAACAACCTACTACATTGGCATATGGAATTTGAGACATATATTCCTTATCTTCATTTGTGTTAGGACATAAACTTGAAGAGAGCTTAAAATGGGAAGCAAAAGGGACTAAAACTGGATTCACATTGTTCATACCAAACCTTAAGAGTATTTTCTCAATATACTTGTTTTGTGATAACCACAACTTACCATTGCTCCTGTCTCTAAAAATCTCCATGCCCAAAATCTATCTTGCTACTCCTAGATCTTTCATATCAAACATCCTAGCCATCTGAGCCTTTAACATGTTGATCTCACTTATGATTTTGCTTGCTAAAAGCATATCGTCAATATATAATACTAAGATAATGAACATGTCATTACTTAATTTCTTAAAGTAAACACAATGATCATATTCACTTCTTATATAATTTTGGCTCATCATGAAAGAATCAAATTTCTTGTACCATTGTCTCGGCAACTGCTTCAGACCATACAATGATTTCTTGAGCCTACAGACAAATTTCTTGTTGCGATTTTGAACAAGACCTTTAGGTTGTTCCATATAAATCTCTTCATCTAAATCTCCATGTAAGAATGCAGTCATAACATCTAGTTGTTGTAATTCTAAATCAAGTAAAGAAGCTAATGCTAAGACAATCCGAATTGAAACAATTTTAACAACTGGTGAAAATATCTCATGAAAGTCAATCCCTCCTTTCTAAGAAAAACCTTTTGCAACCAGCCTCACTTTGTACCTATGTTCTTTATCATCAACACCCCTTTTCAATTTGTAAACCCATTTACATCCTACAGTTTTTTTGTCATTGGGAAGTTCTACGATGTCCCATGTGGCAATCTTGTCTAATGCCTTTATTTCTTCCTTCATAGGTTCTTTCCACTTATCACTGTTATAACCTTCTACAACTTCCTGATAGCATAAAGGTTCATCATCATTAGCGGTTAAAGCAATTGAAGTAACATAATCATCATACCTTTTAGGATGATATCTAATTCTCGTGGACCTTCTTAAAGATGTTTCTGGTTCTTCTACAATTTGCTGATTATTATCTGTAGGAACTTCTTCATGATCTTCATCTGAAACTCATTCTTCTTTACTATTATCAGTGCTTGAATTGGTTTCAAACTGAATATGTTGAAACTTATGTACATTTTCTTGTTTCAATTTAATATCTACATCTGGATTATCAAGTGAAGATTCATTGAATTTAACATCTTTGTTAATGATGATCTTGTGAGTAGTAGGATCCTACAACCTGTATCCCTTAATCCCAACACCATATCCAACAAAGATATATCCTTTTTATTTAGGATCTAATTTAGAACGTTGATGTTTCAGAATTAGAGTATATGCATCACAACCAAAAACTTTTAGTTTAGAATAATCACAAGGATGACCTTTCCATACCTCTTGAGGAATTTTGCATCCTATTGCAGTTGATGGTGATCAATTTATCAAATAAAAATCCGTAGATATTGCTTATGTCCATAATTTCTTTTGCAAATTGGCGTTACTTAGCATACTTCTTGCTTTTTCTAAGAGAGTCTTGTTCATGCATTTAGCAACTCCATTTTGCTAAGGAGTATAAGCAGTAGTTCTATGTCTTTCGATCCCAACTTCCTTGCAATAATTATCAAATTCCTTTGAAGTAAACTCACCACCATTGTCATTACTTAAACATTTAATGGTTCTTCCAGTGATATTTTCTACTAATGCTCTAAACTGCTTGAAAACGGTGAATACATCAGACTTTATTTTCAACATGTAGACCCATACTTTCCTAGAGAAATCATCTATAAAAGATACAAAATATGATGATCCTCCATATGAGGTTGTAGGAGATGGACCCCAAACATCAGAATGGATATAATCAAGGATTCCCTTACTAGTATGTTTTCCAGTTTTAAATTTCTACTTGCTTTGTTTCCCATATATACAATGTTTGCAGAAATCTAACTTAAAAGACTTTAAACTAGGAAGTAACTTGCGAAAAGATAAAATTTTTAATCATCTTTTGCTCATATGGCCCAACCGTTGATGCCATAGTCGAATAGAATCACTGTCATTTTCAAATACAATTGAAGCATGATCTAACTGTATTCTTCCTTCTAACTAAAAAAATATTTCCAACCTTCTTTGCTTTCATTACTAGTAGGATTCCTTTATAAATTTTCATTACTCCACCTTGAATAAAAGTTTTATATCCATTTGTGTCTAGCACTCCTAGAGAAATAATATTTTTTCTAAGTTCAAGCACATGTCTTACCTCAGTTGAGATTTTAATTGTCCCATCAAACATTTTAATATGGATGCTTCTAATTCCCAAAACATTACATGAGACATCATTGCCCATGTAAACTATTCCATCATTGATTGAATTATAAGATTTAAATCACTCTTTATGAATGCACATGTGATTGGATGCACCAGAATCTAATAGCCAATGTTGATCATGATTAGAAAAATTAACTGATAAAACTTTTTCACTTATACCTGAACCTGATGCCGAACTTGTATCTGTCGTGTTTGCTTCTTTATTTTTTGTTGAAGAGTCTCCTTTGGGTGTTTGTTGTCTCTTCCAACAGTCCTTCTTCAAATGTCTCGATTTGCTGCAAAACCAGCATTTTAGCTTACTCTTCTTCCCTTTCGATTTTGATCGAGAGTTGTTTCGCTAACTTTAGCGTCTTTCTTTAGATCGACCTCTAACCATCATTTCTTCTGATGTAGAGGTTTCTAAATTTGACCTTTTTCTGGGTTTCTCATACAGCATAGCTCCAACAACATCATCAAATTCAAGAGTTTCTAATGAACTAAGACTTATAGAAGTAACAAAATGATCCCATGACTCAGGCAACGAGCATAATAAAGTTACAACTTTATCTTCTGAATCAAATTTTACTTCTATGTTATCTAACTGCACCAAGAGAGTATTAAAGGTATTCAAATGATCAGTTATTGTCATACCTTCCTTTGTGCGCAAGTTGTACAACTGTCTCTTTAGAAGAAGCCTATTTGTTAAGGATTTAGTCATGTACATCTTTTCTAGCTTTGTCCATAGACCAACGACTGTTTTCTTTGACACGATGTTAAATAAAACATTATCTTCCAAACACAGTCGTATGCCGCTTAGTGCTCTATCATCGATGTCACTCCATTCGTCATCTATCATGGCCAAAGGTTGCTTAGATTTTCCCAAAAGTGCCTTCGCCACACCGTTTTGTACGAGTATATCATGCATCTTGACTTTCTAGATTTCGAAGTTATTCCTCCCATTAAACTTCTCGATCTCAAATCGAGCACTTTGAGTTTTTGCAATGTTTAACTTAACTTCTTATCTATGAATCCTTAATTTCTTTTTTAATCAAATTAACAATTTGATAAAATCCCACAAACTATAAATTGCAAAAAAAAACTAGCAACTAGCAAAGAATCGAACGACATTTCAATACTACTAGCAATGAAATGAAAAACAATACCTTGCATCCATTCGAGCTTTCCCGATGATATGGAGGAACAAAATTTTAATATTGAATCCACACAGGTTAATACAACCATAGAGGATCCAATAGACCACGCTGCCTTCAAGAACACAACTCCCTTCTTCGCATAGATCTGCGTGGGCAATCAACAGCCACGCAGTTCCACTGCCACATAGTTCGATGGCCGTGGCTCTCGGTTTAATTCTGCGTGAATTGACTTTCTCCACATTGGGCTCATGAGGAGGACAGATAAAAAATTATGCTGACTCAATTCGTTACTCTGACAGGTGGGTAAAGGCACTAGCCACCTAAATTACAGTGCTTCTCCCTCCTTTCGATCCACTGCAAACACAGATCAACAGATCTAGTCTCTACCGCCACTACGATGTGCTCCAACTTAGAACCAAATGCTGCTTCACCACTCTACCGATACCAATCCGCTAGATCTGCTATCAACAATACCAAGATCTTTGATGACAGCAATCCACATACCCAAAGATGGATATCAATCACAGATCCATGATCCGGAAGCCTCCACGCCCCATACTCAGCTAGTTTCAACCTAAAATGCTCTGATACCAGTTGTTCAGATTATGTACAGCCAAAAACTAAATAAATTCACACATACATAGCAGAAAACATGAGACAACATTTAACGTGGTTCACCCAACCAATCTAGGCTACGTCCACCAAACAGAGGTATCGTCTTATCAATTATTCAACAAGAGATTACAACAGTAGATTTCCTCTTCCTCACACCTCACATATACATTTGCCTCTACAGGCTTACAATTTATAGATGTAGAGAAGAAATTGAATAATAAATTCTATCACAGCAAAACAGGATAGAATATCTCCTCATCAGGATTTGATGCAATTAGTTTAGGAACAAATCTTGTTGTTGGCATTATCCATGAGATTTTAGCAAAATTAATATATACAAAATCTCAACAACTTTGATGGTTGTCACAAGGTGGTGACATCTCATGCTCAAATGTTTGATGTACCTTGTTGAGCCCTAAAACTACATCTCTCCTACACACTTTCCTAGACTTTTTCCCCTCACCAGTACCTCATAAGCTATCAAAGATCATTGCATATTGAATCTAAAAGAGCATTTAAGTACTATGTTTTTGTGTTTGCTATTTGAATTAGATTTTGCTCATTAACTGTGGAATGTAGCCACTTTCTGCAGCTGATTCAACTTTCCGCACTGATTTTTGTTAAACTCTAGGTTGCAGGTGTCATCAAGCAAAACAAGGCATGTGGGCAGTTTAGGAATGATCTGAACATGGATCAGGTCCTATTGGTTTAGCCGGATTCATTAAGGAAATCCGTGGTCAACGGTGGTCAAACGATGGTCAAACGAAGGAGTCCTACTGCAACAGGACTCTGTTTTCAAACACGTGAAGGATATGGAACCGTTCCTAGAGCCATGGAGTTCATCTTGACAGCTATAGACTGCCCCACGATGCAAATCCAACAGCCACTTTTGATAGATTGAATAATCTTGGCAAGCATTATTCTAAGCTTACGGATGTTGTCCTTTTACGTGTCCTCAGTCGAAGATGTTTCATAGGAAAACTGTTATGAAATTTCCCTTATAAATAATGTGTTTGCATACGCATAGAACTAGTTAGTTTTTGCTGTGGTTTTGTTGTTAGTCTTTGTACTGTGCCGTGGACTGGTCTTGTTGCTGTAACGAGAGGATTCTTCCTTTGTTTTGCAATATAATCAGACTTTGTTTTATATGACTGCGTGAGCATAATTATAGACTGATAGCCTATTGACCAAGGCCGTGCAGAGGGCCCCTGCACGCTGAGGTTTTGTTTTCCTTATTGTTGTAAAGTTTTTATGTATTGTTTCCTTATTTCCATTGCACATATTTCATAGTTATCCGCATGTGTATATTTCATTTGTTATGATATTAACATTTCATTCATGTACATGATTTTTCAAGCTTTGTATATTGTTGCTAACACTGATCAGTGTGTGTGTTTCAGCATAGAGTAGGCCCGGGCATTTTCATACAATTTTTTGCAATAACTAGTTACATGAGATTAGCCTCTCTGCTGACTTTGCTTTTCTTAGTTTTTTTTAATTCCAGTTATGCTTTGATTTTAGTCTTATTCACTTGCTTTGTTAGTTAGTTTAGATATCAAATTGCTCATATCATTTCCATTATCTCCTAAAGCCATAGCTTAGACTACTTGGCGAGCTATCGGACTATGAATGATGTGATTTTATTTTAGTTTTACTTTTCTGCAATTAAATATCAAACTGCTCATATCATTGACGTTATCTCCTAAAGCCATAGCTTAGACTACTTGGCGAGTTATCGGACTATGAATGATGTGATTTGATTTTAGTTTTACTTTTCTGCAATTAGATGTCAAACTGCTCATATCATTGACGTTATCTCCTAAAGCCATAGCTTAGACTACTTGGCGAGTTATTGGACTATGAATGATGTGATTTGATTTTAGCTTTATTTTTCTACAATTAGATATCAAATTCCTCATATTATTGACGTTATCTCTGGAGCCATAGCTTAGACTACTTGGCGAGCTATCGGACTATGAATGAAGTGAATTGATTTACTTTTATTAGTTTGTAGTTTTTGATTTGTTGAGTGCAGTAGCTTAACTCATTTTTCTTTCTGTATTTAGATAAGCAGCAGAGATAATAATTTCATGATTAGTAGTTCATTATTTGTTTTATTTGAATAGCAGCACATTTTCATTCTTGTTCAAAGTATTAATTTCATCACTAGTATGTTTTAAGACCTTCTAAAGTGTTAATTTCTGAAAATCATTATAGAGGACATAATTGCCTTAAAATCTATACCCAAACTTGCCTTCTAAAGTATTCTTAAAACTTAGGAATAGGATTATCATTTGCATTAGAAGACAAACCAAGATAAACCCCCCCCAAAAAAGATAAAATTGATAAGAAGTAAGAAAGAGGTTGTCTTGCACATATAGTGCGCCACACTTCATCAGTTTACGAATCCCGGATTGATAATTAATGTAGAAATTTAGGACACACTAAATTGACTAAACATTTTTGCGCCATTGCCGGGGAAGTGTAACTAGGTTGCCAATCTCTTAAGAAAAAACGGGGCGGGGGGGGGAATTGATAACTTCTTGAAGTATGCTCTCTTCTTGCACCTAGCGTGATCTAGAGGATCAGAAAAGAGAGTTGTTAGTTCAATAATTTCTTGATTATGCTCTCTTCTTGCACCTAGTGTGACCTGAAAGATCAGAAAGAGAATTAATAGCCCGACTTAAAAAAATAAAAAATAAAAAGATGGCATGCATAGAGCAAGAGATTCTAGGGGAAGGTTTATAGCTAGGGCCAAGAATTCGATTTTCACAACTCCAGCTACTTCAAGGCATAGACAAGATTCACCTCCATCTACTCCCAGCCTTAGGATTCCTAGAATTCAAGGAGTAGCAGCTGAATTAGAGGATTCTCCCACACTATCTACTAAATCTGATCTAGGAGAAGAACCTTTCTTCACTTCTACAGGGAACATATTGGAACCAAAGAAGTAGAATCACCTGAAGAAGAGGGAAGGGGATAAACTCTCTCTCGTCCACCCTTGATAGAAGAACCAGAAGACTCTGAGGAAACTATCATGACGGAGGAAGTAGTAGATG
>APFE031610287.1:35509-49575 GCA_000404065.3 Pinus taeda | reverse complement strand
TAATAGCATATGCTTTTGCTATTATTTCCTAAGAAAACTACGTAAGGACCATAGGGAAAGCCTATATAAACAGGGCTTGGGTGGTTCATGAGACATATCTTCATATGTTCATAGTTCATTGAGAACTAGATAGCTTGAGAGCTGAGTCTTTTTGTATTGTGAAGAGGATTTCCACTTGATTGATAATACATGGTTGGGTTTTTATGTTAGTGCTTTCACCTGGATATATCTTATGTTAATTCTCTTCATCAGTTATGCATGTTTCTACTTGATGTTGCTCATGATTTCAATTATGCTTCCGCTTAATGTCTTGTAGAAGTAGAACAAGTATTATGTTTTAGGACATTTCATATATCGGTTTGTTCTACAGGTGAAATTTCTACATGGTATCAGAGCTAGCTGAGTTGTAGAAAAATTCTACAAAATTCTACATGGTATCAAATCACAAGTGATCAAGCAAGAACAGTATACTAAGAGGAGATTTCAAAGTTTTGAGTTTTGGGCCGAGAGTTTGTAGAGAAGATCTGAAAAGTTTTGTACAAAATTTTTAGAAATAAATAGCATATTTGGATTCCTTGTGGAAAAATACCCAAAATCAAAAAAAAAAAAAATCGGCTGAATCAGAGTTCAGATTAGGGAGATATCGTTGATTTAAAATCAGCTCTTTTTCTAGAAAATTTCGTGACGGTGGGAAAGTGGAAATAGATTGGTGTGCTAGCCAAGAACCTGTATGCACTTGAGGTACAAGATGCATGCAAAGCCTTGAGCAGCAAGGCAACTGATGGAGACTTGGTGGTTGAGAGGGAGGGTATATTACTTCTCAACATCTAAAGCCAGAAGAAGTCTCAGATGATTGTGGAGGAGCCACGATTGGTGTAGCAGCTTTAGGAGGTTGTGGAGCGGCCACAACAAGGGAAGCTAAGAGGAGACATAGTGGAGGCATACACTCATGCAGAGACCTCCAATAGGGGGAAACTTCGAGCCAGGTGGCCAAAGGGATCACATGCAGCCATACCTCCAAGTAGGAGGTGGGGCAATATAGAGTGATCATCCTAAGGAGGAGGGGCAGGATCCTTGAGGTACCCAACCTCTGGGATGAGACCTTGCTATGGGAGCCCCAATGTGAGGTAGCAGGAATTGACTGATTGGGTAGAGATAGATGCGGATGGAACGACAGAGAGAGCGATAGTGCAAGGAATCCTAGGACAGCGCATAGCTAGTAGGTTGCAACAATGCGAGAGGCACAAGTCTTTTGCATAGTGCTAGGTGGCATAGAGAGGTGTGCAATGGTGCAAGATGCATGGAGATGTTGCAATAGCACAGATGTCAGAGATGGAGCACTTGTCAGCAGCAGGTAGAGTTTCAGCATCAGAGTATGTTCCTAGCCCAACAGAGTGGTCAGTTGGGAGTGTTTTTGTTCCAAGTGTTGTTGGAGCATGTGGACCGGGTAGATGTGTTGCATGCAGAACATTCCAAAGTTACAGGAACGGGTTCGAGAGGAAGCCTTTCTTGTTGAGAGGGAGTGTTGAAAAATGTGCAACAAGAAATGCTAAATTTAGAATGTGCTAAAAATAGCATGTCTAAAAATAACATGTCTAAAAATAGCAGTTTGGCCAGTGAGGTCATTGGCCACATTGGGTGAGAGGTGAAACTGCTAAAAATAGAAAGTTCTAAAAATAGCATTTCTGGGTCCCCTCCTATTTATAGAAGTCCCTAGTCTATCTATAGGAAGTAAAATGAATTTTGGTCTTAACAACAGTTTAAAATATTAATTAATTAATCTCCATGAGTTAATTAATTATGGAAAATTAAACTTGAAGTCTTTGTGATATCATGCAATTATTTTCTCCCTTGATTTAGGAATTTATCCCTTGATTAAAGGAGATAAGGTTCAGTTCTATAATGAGAGAATCAGTTGACTTAGTTTAACTTAGTCAAGTCCAGTTAGATTATTTTAACGAGTTGTTATAGTAATAAAATATAGTTTGTTAATGCTTGCATGGATGTCACAACTATTATTTTAGATAACTGAGAATTCACTCATGGATAACTGTTGCATGTCAGTTCCATCAGAGACCCAGTTGAGATCAGATGTGGGACAGTGTCCTATCAGATGCTTAGCTATTTCTAGTAAGTAGTTTTTGCATGGTTGAGGAACTAGTGTTCTCAAGGAATACATAGTTGGACCATTGGTTGTTTTTGGTATGTTGGAATTAATAGCATATGCTTTTGCTATTATTTCCTAAGAAAACTACATAAGGACCATAGGGAAATCCTATATAAACAGGGCTTGGGTGGTTCATGAGACATATCTTCATATCTTCATAGTTCATTGAGAACTGGATAGCTTGAGAGCTGATTCTTTTTGTATTGTGAAGAGGATTTCCACTTGATTGATAATACATGGTTGGGGTTTTATGTTATTGCTTTCCCCTATATAATCTTATGTTATGTGTGATTAATTCTCTTGATCATTTATCCATGTTTCTACTTGATGTTGCTCATGATTTCGATTATATTTCTGCTTAATATCTTGTAGAAGTAGAACAAGTATTATGCTTTAGGAAATTGCATATATTGGTTTGTTCTATAGGTGAAATTTCTACAAAGTGTACTTCGCAACCTCTGGGAGATCCCTTGCAATTGTGGGGAACTGGCTATCCTCCGGCAATTCCCCAACCACCAACACTATGGACAGTAGAAGCCATGCATAGTGGAAAGTTTTTCCTTGTTCCTGTGCCTCGTAGAAATTTTCTAGTAACTCCTTGCACAAGAATTTAGACCAGTTAAACTGGACTCCTTCTGTGCACTATTCAACAAGTGTCACCACCGGCGCGAGTACCTCATCCGCGCGACACATCCACATGATCTTACCCGCCAATATTTGAGTCGCCACTCTGATTGCTTTGTTGTTGATACTAGAGATATCATAGCCCCTCTTATTCTTTTCCAGCTTGTATTTCATTTTCATGGCCTCTACGATGGCTAAATCGCTACTCTTCCCCTCGGAGATGTCTGCAGAGTCTTCGCCTTTACACAGGAGTCTAGTAACTCAGTGGATTAGGTGGTTTGTGATGGGGATGGGCTCCTCCAGCCACAAACACCCACCATGCACCAGGCAAAGCTGCTGCCTAATGACAAAGATAGTCACTGGGGTGTAATGGTAATGCAGCACCCAGAGCAAGTTCAACAACCTTGCCTTTTCAATTCCATGTAACCACTTGCATGGCTCCAACTCTATAACTCCTGTCGCAGTGTGTTTCTTTGGCTTCATGAATTTCATGATCACCAAGTGAGGGAATTTCTCATGGTCAGCGAGATCCCTGTCTTCGAACTTTAAGTTCAACACCCTTCCCAAGTGCACTCCTTCAAAGATGATATCATCTGGGAGGAGTGGGATCTGCAAAGAGATCTTGCTCTCATCAGGTCCTTGGGCACCTTCGCTTTTCCCTTCCTTGAAGGGACATATGCGGGAAGCTTAGTTAGATAGACCGCGCCCTCAGTTTCTTCCTCCATACCCTCATCCTCGTCTTCTTTGATTATGAGGTCCTCAAGATATTCTTCCTCCTCATCAGTTTCCAGGTTAACCGCTTTCCCTTTTTCCTCCATAGTTAATCTAGTTCGTAGCGGGTTTCAAGGGGACACATGCACTAGAATCATTGGTTGTTTATCTTTCTTTGGTATCGGTGTGCATAGTGATTTATAGATTTCCGCTACAATCCTGGTGCTCTCAGGGGCATCTTCTATAGTCATGGCCTGCTCAGCTTCTTCGGTAATCATCTCTGTGATTTACCTGGCTTCTGGAGATGTTGTCATCTTGTTCGTCTCGAAATCTCTCAACCACTCACTCAGGGGCTCAAACAATGCCTTGCATAAGACAAACAGATCTCGGTTTGGAATACTCGGGGTGCTCGACAGCTCAATTAACAAATGACCAAGTGTTGTTTGCTAGGCAACCCTTTGTATTTTAAAGCGTCTTTTGAATTTGAATTTGACCGCTCCCCCCAAATCCAGTCCATTAATGCTCCCTTGGTAGCAAATTTTCCTAGATCTTGCCCATAAAACTTGTCTTAAATGCTTGTTGCCCACTCCATTTGGTCTCAAGTCAAGCATCACATCGTGAATAGTGACTACAACGGTCACTTTCCAGCCAACCCGCTTGGCAGTGCAACCCCCATTGCGCGGTCGGGGACCTTGTGACACTTTTCTTCTGCGTGCACCCTCAACATCGTGCAGCTCTCGGGCAAAGTAGTTTATAGTCCCGTGCATCCTTTAAACTACCGAGAGCACTAAGATTGTACTTCTTATTAAGTTCCTATACCAATAGGAGTCATAATTTTGAATGAATAAGGTTAAGCCTTGTAATATTGTACATACATTTTCTTTGTGGAAATGTTTTCCATATTAAAAAGATTAAAAAATGTAAAGAGGGTATGTCCTAAAAGAAAATCAAAGGACAAAAACAATAAGAGAAGGTAAAAAAAATGAAAATATATGAACCCCAAAAAGCAAAAAGAGACCTTGAAAGTGTGCAAGTCTAAATGCCACTACGATTTACTTTTATGCATAATAATGATTGTGTGCAGCTTGTTATTTGTGCCACAATCCATGGTAATCAAACTATTTAATCTTGGTTATTTCATGCTTTGAATTTTATTTTTTTAGTTAGAGAATAAAATCTGACCAAACAGCTTCATCTTGGCAGATCAGTAGATAGGTAGAGAAATAAAATGAGCTCATAAGATTAATTTGAGCCCTTGGATGATATAAGGTTAGAAATAGATAGTTTCTCTTATAAAATAAAAGATAGAATAAGGGTTTGCTAGCCTAAATGCACCCAAAGAAATGAATAAAACATGTTAGGGTAAGAAATGGGTAAGTAGAAGAAAGGTTGCTGAACTACAAGGTTGATTGGATAAAAACACATTCATCATGCTTAGATATATTTCAACATGTATGATCAGTTATGAAGGCAAAAACAAAGGTTTACAAGTTAATGTGATTAACTCCCCTCATTCATTTTTCCCCTTACTTACTAATTTCCTATCCACAAATATGTTCTAGCACTTTAAATCCTTCAAGCCAAAGAGGCTCAGAGCATTTCTCTGACTTTTGGTGGGACTGGACCTTTGGCTTAATGACTTATGGACATCAAATTTTGGAATCCCCTTCATGAAATTCATTACCCCCTCATTACCCTAATAAAACCCATTTTCCGAAGGATAAACTTCATTTTCCTAGGAAAAGTGAAAACCCCCATGTAAATCCTATTTCACCCAAAAAACCCACAAAAAACATTTTATCCTAAGTATAAAGCGTATGCAAAAACATTACCTTTTTGCTTAAGGATATGTCCGCTCCACCCATCACAATTCATATTAATTTTTAATTTTATTATATAAATCCTGTAAAACCCTTTTCTCATATATTAAATAAATCCCTATGTAAATACCCCCAACCCTTAGTTTTAATAGAAACTAATACATTGGCTCCTTATCCCGAAAAAACAAATAAAACCCCTCAACCTTAAATAATCACAAATCACTTGTGATTAAAGCATCAGGCCCTCCTAAAGCCTCTGTACATTGAATCTATGTTATTCCCTCGCTTGACCACCATTCAATCATTAGCGCCCAAATCCAACAGTCCACAGCCATATCGTCTACGCCCGATGGGTGAATGTCACCCGCCCGATAAAGTGGTTTTCCCCGACCCCCGGAAGGCTACGTGTCAAGCTCTAGACTATATCGGGTGACCCCTCCTAAAAGCCGCCTTCGCCTCATAAGTGGTACAACGACCCCCAATACCACCTCCCTGCCAACATGATAACCCACCTATTATCCATAATATGATTTTTTGCACCAAATTCAAAAAGTTTCCCATTAAACCTTATACCTGTGAAAACCCTCGTTTTCATGCTATTTGCCCGTTTCACAGTATAGACCCATCAAACCCTTCTGACTCCACCCTGAACCTCTGCAACAAAATTCAACCTCTAATTACATTCAAAACACTGCCACGACTCCTTCCTCAGACATCCCTATGCCATAAAGCCCTCAATTGCCTTTCATGTCGACTTGTGTTTTCTTAAATAATTGTTGAATTTTGCAGGTAATTAGCAGAAGACCAGAGTTTGGATAAACAATATTGATACTAGTCACAAAACTTGTTTACTCGAAGGCTCGAAAAGAAATTTATTCAAAAGCCTATATTAAGAAGAAGAAGACAATTATACACAAAACAGAGAAGAAATCATCCACATAGAGACATTGACTATCAAAACAGAGGAACCAGACAAAGTATACAGTTAGAAGACAAATAGTTAAAACATACAGAAAGTTGATCAATATCCATTACCATATGCTGATACATATAAAAACTAAATGATTTATTGTTGAAATACACAGCAAAAAGTTAAAATGTACAGTAAAATTAAAAACACAGTAAAGGATATTGACAGGTCATCAGATGAAAGAGTATTAGTAAAAGTGTATTAGATTGAAAAATCAATGTGAAAAAAGATGAAATCAGAACAGAAATGGTATATTTTCCAGAAATTTCCTGTTTAAGTCATAATCTGGTAGAAACTATTGTGGTCAATCCAAGTTGAATTTTGAGAAGCTGGAGGAGGTTTGTGTTTCCAAAAGACAAATCTACAAAAACCTATCTCACTTTTTACACGGGTATTACAAAAAGGGAGATAAAAGAATATCTTCAGAGCCTATTGTTTAGACTATGCAAATTCCTGTTTTTGACATATTTTGGCAGAGAATATTGTGAACAGTTGGAGATGAATTTTGGGAAACTGAGAGAATTTTATCTCAATAACATACTTATATACAATAACCTCTTTCACTTTTTATATATATATCTCTGATTGAGATATACAGAGGTATCATTGGACCATAATTTTGTAGAATTTCTGGGGCAGAATGCACAAAGGAAGGACTTAGTTAGTGACTTGGAAGCCTCATCATCAATTAAGAGTTTCTATCAAATTCGAATTTCTCTTCTTTGTCACCATCAATCCATAAATATAGTTCCAAATAGATTCATTAGCTTTGAGTGTCCTTTATTTAAGTTCTATTAATGTAAAATTTGTTTGAGATATTTGTAAAACCAATCTTGATAATTTTTCAAGATATTTCAGTTTAGAATTTGTATAAATACTTCTTCATTTGAAGTATTTTAGGGTGCATTCTTAGAAATTTCTATAGACTTCTTGATCAAAAGACTGTAAAGCCATTGGAGCATTGACTGAGCCAGCAAGCTGGACTGATGAACAAAGACTAGATATTTCAAAGCATTCATGTGTTGAGCGAAGTGCAAACAAGTATTTTCTCACGTTATTATTATCTTTCTTAAAGTTTTTCCATAATGTGTATCTGAATCTGAATGTTATAACTGGAGCATTATCTCAGAATTTGTTTAATTACACTATGTTTCAATAGCTAGGCAAATACATGTTTTCTACTGATATCTAAGCTAAGGAATTCTTAATTGCTCCTTATTTTAGGTTGTTTCTTTATAATCCATAGCAAAGGATTCTTAATTTCCCTTTGTTTCCAATTATCCTTTGTTCCTCCTTTCAATCCCGATCTTATTGCTCTCTCACCCTGGTTAAAACATTTTCACCCCTCTGGCCCAAAGACCTGCACTCGACTCTGCTATCTTTCCCTTTGAACATTCCCTTTAGTGAGTTGATCTAGTTCTACTACCCTTTTGTTGACTCCATAGCCCAATGATCTAGAGACATCATTCTATCCACCTGTTTTAAGAATTCCACCATCCAATCTTTAATACAAATCAAAAACCCCCTGAACATTCATAACAAGCCTAAAATTCAAACAAACAAAGCTAAATCATATATAGAGAGCCCTATCTGAGCCATAGGTTGGCTAGAGCCTATGCTTAAAAGTTGGTTTGTGGTTACCTCAGTGACTTCTTTCTTTAACCTTGAGAAAATACTAAGTGATAACATAGTGGCAACCACACTAGGAAAGACTAACATTTTCTTTAGAAATCTTTTATAGGTTTAGATATGATCTATGATGGTGGACAGTGATCAAACACACAAAGGCTAAAATTATCCACCTGACGACTCCAAATTAATTTCACAATCAAGACTCCACTGGAGGAATGAACCTGAAGGAACAATATGAAAAGTTCAGGATTTTAACTTGGATTGTTATCCAAGACATTATGTTCTTTCTCATCAATAAAGTTTTTTTCAATGTATATTGTATTTTAGAGAATATTTTAGATTAATTTTTTATTATTTCCCTTTGAAAATTGTAGATATAAAGTATCCTTACACATTTGAGCAGCATTCTTCTAAATCTTATGAAGATCATTTTCCAATTGAGGAGCATCAAACAATCAAGAGTAATCATACAATCCCTGTACATATTCCTGTACCTTATGAAGTTCTTGATAGATATAAGCCACTTATCTTACCTCCTACACTTCATGCTTTCCCTAATAATTATTACAAGTATCTCCCTAGGTTTGATGGAGAGAATGATATTATTACCCAAAAACATATTGAAGGTTTTGAGAATTATCTGGACTTATTTGAGATTGATGAAGATGATGTTAGAATTAGACTTTTTTCTCTCTCTTTGAAAAGTAGAGTAAAGAGTTGATTCAAGAATTTACCTATTGCAAGCATCTCAAATTTCTAACAGTTTGTCAAAATTTTCCTTTATAGATGGATAATCAAAGTCAATCTTTTTATGATCATAGAAGAATATAATCAGTTAAAAAGACAGCCAAATGAAACAATACAACAATTTTCTGACAGATTTAATCAAATCTATTATTCAATGCCATCAAATATAAGGCCTCCTCCTGATTCAGCTCTTTTGCATTATCCAAAAGCATTTGATCCAGAGATAGAATTTCAGCTAAGAGAAAGAAACCCCTCAACACTGGAACAGATGTAGAACATTACATTAGATGTAGAAGTTAATCTGCAAATTAGAAGAGAAAAGTTGAAAGAAGCAGAGGAAAACAACATTACGGAGGTAAAACTCGACATTTTGGTAAGAAAAATAGAGGAAATGATACAAAATATCACCATGAAAGATAATTTTTTTGTTCAAAATCACCATGACACATTTATTTCACAAAAAGAAGAGGTTGATAGCCATGAACAAATTCTTGCTAATTCCAACTACCATAGATCAGAAGATAGATTTATAGATCAATATGTGGAGAAGCAATCTGCTGATCTAATGTGTATGTTTGAAGACATTCCTTATTTTTATGATTTGCCTAAGTATGATCAATATGATGATAATTATGTTCTTCAAATCTAAACTAACTTTACAAAGAAATTAGAAGCTAGTTTGGGAAATAAAGAAATTCAGTTTCAGCAACTTGAAAACAATGATCATCTTATTCATATCAACTATGAAAGTGAGGAAGAAAGAGTATAAAATTTGGAAATAAGTGAAGCTTCTTTGCCTCTTTGTTTTGCTTCATTTTAGTTCATCATAGAAAACTTTAAAGCAATCAAAAATCAGCGGTCTTTAGGTATTGACGTTAACAACAAAGAAGACAATAAATTTCCTTTTCAAGATCCTTCAATTTCAAAATTACAGTTGTCAAATTCCATTGAAACAACTAATCAAATAATACAGGAAATTTCTATACCACTATGTTTTGAATCAATTCAATTTGTAAAGGAAATGTGGTATGAAAACTCTAAAGAAAAGGATGAGCAGCTAGGAGAAATTTGTGAAGTCCCATTCGAACCTATGAGTAATAAGTTGCAGCAATCCTTCCAAGTTTTTCATGATCCCATAACTGATGGGTTGGATAGTGAATGCAATCAGAATTTTTCTTCATTAACTAACAATCAGATTTAGGATCAAGATGATAAAGGTTTCATCAGTCAAACATTTCAATCAGAAGATATATCATCACAAAGCTTGTTTGAAAATATGCAGGGTGATAAAGGTGAAAGTGATATTTCACTTTCATGGCCTAGAGGCCATAGAGAACAGATGTACAGTTGATTAAATCAGTTCAAAAATAGTGTATATATTTTGGAAGTTCCTTTTGTACAATTTCTAGAATCAACAAAGGAAATCAAGTATTTCCTTATCTTCTCATTGGTTGACAAGGTTATATTGGGTTGTAGAACTTCAGTTTTAATCACAAACAAGCACAAGCAACAAAATTCACCAATGTATATGATGCTTGGATGGTTGCATTGGTTGTTTCATTTTATCTAACTAGCAGTTGGATAGCTGATTAGAGTAAGTAGGTAGGATTTCAGTTTTTCAGCAACAAGTTTATGTTAGATCATATCTAAGTTTGCAGAAAAGGATATATTTTCAATTCAAGAGTTTTAGTCACAAAGATTATACAACAAAGCATATACATGTTGTGGATTGGCCCAATGGATCAAGCTACTAGTCAACGATGTTTTTGACATCTCATAAGGAGATGCCATCCCCAAGTGGAGCCACTCTTAGGTTCCTATACCAATAGGAGTCATAATTTTGAATGACTAAGGTTAAGCCTTGTAATATTGTACATAACTTTTCTTTCTAAAAATGTTTTCCATATTAAAAAGATTAAAAAATGTAAAGAGGGTATGTCCTAAAAGAAAATCAAAGGACAAAAAGAATAAGATACGGTAAAAAAAATGAAAATATATGAACCCCAAAAAACAAAAAGAGACCATGAAAGTGTGCAAGTCTAAATGCCGCTACTATTTACTTTTATGCATAATAATGATTGTGTACAACTTGTTATTTGTGCCACAACCCATGGTAATCAAACTATTTAATATTGGTTATTTCATGCTTTGAATTTTATGTTTTTAGTTAGAGAATAAAATCTGACCAAATAGCTTAATCTTGGTAGATCAGTAGATAGGTAGAGAAATAAAAGGAACTCATAAGACTAATCTGAGCCCTTGGATGATATAAGGTTAGAAATAGATAGTTTATTTTATAAAAGAAAAGATAGAATAAAGGTTTGTTAGCCTAAATGCAACCAAAGAAATGAAGAAAACATGTTAGGGTAAGAAATGGGTAAGTAGAAGAAAGGTTGTTGAACTACAAGGTTGATTGGATCAAAAAACATTCATCATGCTTAGATATATTTCAACATGTATGATCAGTTATGAAGGCAAAAATAAAGGTTTACAAGTTAATGTGATTAACTCCCCCTCATTCATTTTCCCCCTTAGCTACAAAAAACTTCCACAAAGGCTTGAAATCCAACATAACTTCCCTATACGGAGGGGAAACATGGAAAGAGATCTGTCTTCTCGAAATCCTGAGGATAAAAATTGAGAGGAGAGCTGCGGATTTGATAATCTTGCATTCATCTCTATCTTTCTGATTTGTCCTGAAGATGGACCCCCTTTGGGGTTTGAAACGTCGGCAGAATGAAGTTGAAACTGTGGACAATCCGGAACATGAAGCTACTAATTTCCTATCCACAAATATATTCTAGCACTTTAAATCCTTCAAGTCAAAGAGGCTGAGAGCATTTCTCTGACTTTTGGTGGGACCAGACCCTCAACTTAATGAATTATGGACATCAAATGTTGGAATCCCCTTCATGAAATTCATTTCCCCCTCATTACCCTAATAAAACCCCTTTTCCAAAGGATAAACTTCATTTTCCTAGGAAAAGTGAAAACCCCCATGTAAATCCTATTTCACCCAAAAAAACCCACAAAAAACATTTTATCCTAAGTATAAAGCGTATGCAAAAACATTACCTTTTTGCTTAAGGATATGTCCGCTCCACCCATCACAATTCATATTAATTTTTAATTTTATTATATAAATCCTGTAAAACCCTTTTCTCATATATTAAATAAATCCCTATGTAAATACCCCCAACCCTTAGTTTTAATAGAAACTAATACATTGGCTCCTTATCCCGAAAAAACAAATAAAACCCCTCAACCTTAAATAATCACAAATCACTTGTGATTAAAGCATCAGGCCCTCCTAAAGCCTCTGTACATTGAATCTATGTTATTCCCTCGCTTGACCACCATTCAATCATTAGCGCCCAAATCCAACAGTCCACAGCCATATCGTCTACGCCCGATGGGTGAATGTCACCCGCCCGATAAAGTGGTTTTCCCCGACCCCCGGAAGGCTACGTGTCAAGCTCTAGACTATATCGGGTGACCCCTCCTAAAAACCGCCTTCACCTCATAAGCAGTGTGATGACCCCCAATACTACCTCCCCGCCAATCCGATAAACCACCCATTATCTGTAATATGAATTTTTGCACCAAATTCAAAAAGTTTCCTATTGAACCTTATTACCGTGAAAACCCTTGTTTTCATGCTTTTTTCCTATTTCACAGTATAGACCCATCAAACCCTTCCGACGCCACCCTGAACCTCTTTAACACAATTCGACCTCCGATTATGTTCAAAACACTACCACGACTCCTTCCTCAAACATCGCTGTGCCATAAATCCCTCAATTTCCTTTCATGACGACCTGTGTTTTCTTAAATAATTGTTGAATTTTGCATGTAATTAGCAGAAGACCAGAGTTTGGATAAACAGTTTTGATACTAGTCACAAAACTTGTTAACTCCAAGACTCAAAAAGAAATTTATTCAAAAGCCTATATTAAGAAGAAGAAGAAAATTATACACAGAACAGAGAAGAAATCATCCACATAGAGACATTGACTGTCAAAACGGAAGAACCAAACAAAGTATACAGTTAGAAAACAAATAGTTAAAACATATAGAAAGTTGATCAATATCCATTACCATATGCTAATACATATAAAAACTAAATGATTTACTGTTGAAATACATAGTAAAAGGTTAAAATGTACAGTGAAAGTAAAAACACAGTAAAGGATATTGACAGGTCATTAGATGAAAGAGTAACAGTAAAAGTGTATCAGATTGAAAAATCAAAGTGAAGAAAAATGAAATCAGAACAGAAATGGTACATTTTCCAGAAATTTCCTGTTTAAGTCATAATTTTGTAGAAACTAGTGGCCAATCCAAGACACATTTTGAGAAACTAGAGGATGTTAGTGTTATCAAAAGTCCAGTCTACAAAAACCTATCTCACTTTTTACACAGGTATTACAAAAAGGGAGATAAATGCATATCTTTAGAGCCTATTTTTCGGGTTGTGCAAAGCCTTGTTTTTGACATTGTTTTTCAGATAATATTGTGAACAACTGGAGATGAATTTTTGGAAATGGAGAGAGGTTTATCTCAATAACATACTTATATACAATAACCTCTTTCACGTTTTACATATCTATCTCGGATTGAGATATACAGAGGTATCACTGGACCCTAATTTTGCAGAATTTCTGGGGCAGAATACACAAAGGAAGGACTTAGTTAGTGACTTGGAAGCCTAATCATCAATTAAGAGCTGCTACAAATTCGAATTTCTCTTCTTTGTCACCATCAATCCATAAATATAGTGCCAAATAGATTCATTAGTTTTGAGTTTCCTTTATTTAAGTTCTTGTCAGGCTAGGCAGTAACTCCAATAGGCAGTAAAACTGATTCAATTTATTTCATTAGGTATGCTATTATCATATACAAAAGGGTGTGTGTTGTGGAGGTAAATCCCCACTGCGGATAGAGGCGATCCCTACTAGCCCAAATGGGGTCTAGCAACAATCAAACAACGCTAACACGCAGGTTCCTAATTGCAAATTAAAGATCGATGATGAGGACCTACCTGGATTCCAACGCTAGTACTTGTAGAAGAGTCGTCACTCTCGTTCCTTTGCTCTGGCTGGTCACGATCCCCACGATCCCCATGAATGGACACCTTCACATGCAAAGAACGACACAAATACAAGCATAAAATCCAATAGATGCAACTATATATCAGTCAGAAAGGATATAACTCAAACATCATTACAAAGACAATAAGAGTGGAACCATAATGATAGTCGTCTATTGTTGATAAACAAAGAAGAATACAACCATAGTTCTGACATCAAATCCTCCTTTGGCTGGGTGGTCAGCAGCACATGCCTTGCAAAGCTTGTTGGGAATGGGGAACAAGCCTCTCTCTCCTTGGTTACTT
>APFE031610287.1:0-19433 GCA_000404065.3 Pinus taeda | reverse complement strand
AAACCAAAATTTTCCGGGGCGCTGCCCCAGACCCCATAAAGTGGGGTTACGGGTACCCCTCAAACCCCCTGTTAACTATGTGGAAAGAATATAACACAACCCAACACTACACGGGCAGGCCGACTGCCTGACTAGTCGTAAAGAAGATAGTCTCACCGCTCCAACTAGTTGAAAGAGAGCGTGGGATGATAAAGTAGCATGGGGGATAGATGCATGAGTACCACGGTGCACGTACATTTGACCAAACACAAGGGTAGCAGTTGCGCGAGAAGGATCACGTGGATGCACTGATAAAAGGAATGACAACTATTGATATCATTATTCAAGATAAGATGTCTGAATTATGGCAAAAGGGAGCAGGTGGCGGGGAATTAAGAGAAACAATACGAGCCAGATATGGAACGAGCTACCACAGGTTTTACACGAGAAGTTTACACGAACTGGAACAAGTGACAATTAGTGCATTTGAAATTCGCATGGCTTATAAATCATCGAGGATAATCCACTAGGTGGCCTACACTTCATAAACACATATGGAGGTGCTCATTATCTCTGCACAAGGCATGCACTTGAAGGTAGTGATCTGGCCAATGGAGAAGCAGGACTCTCTAAGGAATATGGTGTTGACAGCTGTGGGCACCCTGTAGGCTGCAACATCACCAGTAGGGGATGTACTGGAAATGAGGGAACATGAAGCAGAATTGCTCCAGATGTCATCGCCTCGCTCAGGGGCAGGCAACGCACTACAACAGAATAATGAAAGCATGGACAGACGATGACCATGGGTAGATATGCAGTTAATAAGTCGTCTCTGATGTCCCTCGAAGATTAGGATCTTGCGGACAATAGCCAGGGTCTTGCAAAATTGCAACACATTTTGCCGCAAACGGTGTGAAGAGAAGATACGAAGGTCGGAAGTGGCTGCGGTGGTACTAGACGGTCCCATATGTGGCTCCCCTTCTCATGCTAAAATCCTATGAGGGGGTGTTTTGTGTTGACCAAGTAGAGCAGAATGAGCATCATCAGTTGCGAGATGTGGTAGAAACACTGAAGTAGGAACCAGACGAAGCGTTGCAGGAGACAATGAAGGAAAGTGGGACGACGAGCGTCACTCAAAGGGAGGTGAACCACGAAGCCAAGGCAGAGCATCTAGTTGCGCCGGTGAGTGACTCAGGGTGAGTCACGATGATCGTGTTAGGGGACTATTGGGTAGCAGAGGTCCCCCGTAACATTTTTGGGGCAGAAAGCCCAAAAAGTAGAATCAAATTATTGAAAACTCCAAAGTACGTGGAGCGTGAAATATAAAAGGTCAAGTCAAAGGGTTGTCCACCTAAGAAATAATGTAAAGTAATATGAAGTAAGTCGGTCCGCGGACCATAGTAAGGTATAAATAGAGCATGACTCTATGAGGGAAAAACAGTTCTTTTGGGGAGATAATTCAGATCTAAATAGTAATGGGTCGCTGGGAATAGTCTGAAAGTGTTTATAAGTCCAAGTTGAGGGCTTGGATAGGGGATAGAGGCTCTGCAGTTGTGTGCGTAGAGGCCTGGAAGAGTCCACAGCTGTGTGCGCGGACCCCTGCAGCTGAGTGTGCAGGGTAGATCTGGATGCATTGTTGAAGAATAAATAATAAAGATAAGTTGCTTCTATATCTGTTTAAATACGAATGTGATGAATGTATGTGAATCTAGGTTCATTTTAGTGCACGAATGGTTAAACTTGTTAAATGTTTGCTTAAATACCCTACTAAGAAAATCTGATACACTCCATTAATTAGATTAGATTAGTAATCAACACGGTAACAGAAAGTGGAAGTTGCTCTGGGTCTGGATTTGTGCGATTGCAGAGCAGTGCGAAGCAGTAGAAGGGTGTGCTAGTCCCCTAAACCACATCTTGACAGCCCAAGGGTGCGGAAACCTAGTTCCAGCACCCTCCCCTGCTACCTCGAGTGAGACTTCATTCCGTGCTCCGCAGGCTATTGCCGCAAGGGCCAGTAGCTGCGGGATTTGTTTGGCTAAATAACTCTTTCGAACATAGGTTAGGCCCATATAAGTCAACATTCATCAAGAGCATGGAAGTGAATTATATAAAGAAATGCAATCCATTCAAAATAGGCTGGTGGCCATGGAAAGATCACAAGTGCAAAGATTCCAACCTAGGCCAAATGATGGATGGCAAAATAATAAAGGCCCTCAATAGGATTATTGGCCTCCAAATTATCCATTGGAATCCACCAATATGGTAGATCAGGTTCCCCCTTTTTGTAGGCCATGTAATGAGTTCCATGAAGAGGCCACATGCCCATATGTAAAAAGAATCATGGAAGTTAGCATGTTGGGAGATGAACAAGTAGGAACAAGTGATCAAATCAATATGTTCTCCATGGAAGATCAGATATACAACATTGAGAGAAATCATGAGAATGACCAAAGGCCTAATAATCTTGGGGTTGATAATATGATTGCAAATTTTGACGAAGTCATTAAGATTTTTGGGAATAAACCTACATCTTGACAGATTCTTTCTATGACAAAACACAAAGGGATGACTTATCAAAGAATGGATATTCAAGATCGAAATAATCACATAAATTTTTCTCCTCCTACTTCAGAATTAAATTTTGACATAAGAAATTGGGTAAATAATACAGAGGTTTCTATTCGAGTGACAAAACTTTTAAAAATATCATCTCAAAGGGTCAAGTTACTAAGTGCCATTGAAGTTACTCAAAGGGAAGAAAATCCTATTGGTGAACCAAAAGATGAGGAAATTATATTGAAAATTATGAACTGTTATGTGGGGAACGAAGATCATCTACCATTTTATGTTTCTTTGATAATGAATGATCATCTTTTACACAACTGCATGCTTGATTCAGGGGCTTCATCAAATGTCATGACCAAGAAAGTCATGGAGAAATTGAATTTAAGGGTATTTAGGCCCTATCACAACATATGTTCAATGGATTCTAAATGAATTGAAGTGTGTGGGATAATTAAATATTTACAGGTTTTCCTAGTTGCATAAATAGATAGAATAGTGACTATGGATATTGTTGTGATAGATGTTCCCGATTCATGGGCATCATATTTAGGTGGTAGCCTTCAAATGGGCATCAGATTTAGGTGGTAGCCTTCAAATGGACTTATCATATGCCACCATCCCCATGCCTGATAATACCTTTGTCAAACTTGATTGGGAGTTAGAGAAAAGATATCATGCTGAGGATCCAAGGAAACCCAACAATGAGATTATCTATAGATCATGCCAGATAGGAAGTGATGCAGTGTTGACAAATTTTCTTCTTCCCCCCCCCCCCCCCCCCCTAAACAGAATATAATCAAAACGAAGAAATTAGGCATAGCTCAAAAAGCTTGGGTACTTCAAATCTTCCATGAGAGAATTTTCAAGACAAAGTAGTAGGATTCACAATAATTGCATCATCATCACCATCACAACTAACCAAAAAGAAAAGAAAAAAGGTGAAAAAAGAAAAAAGATCTAAAAAATGAACCACCAGCTTTGAGGAGGGTCAAGCCTCAGTGCATCAATAGTTGAAAAAGGGAAAGGAAGAGGTTTGGTGTATTTTATGGCCACAAACAGGTTAACGCTGGGGCAAGTCATAGTCCCAAAATAGTCAGAATTGGATAAGGCACTTCAAGGAAAGAATCTATGGACTTGCATGTGAGTAGGTAGGTTCTCAAAATGGATTTCACCGAAGACATTTGATGCCATGGGGCATATTTTTGTATCATATTTCTAACCTTATCCCTTGTCAGTTTTGTTTAATTATTTTTATTTAATGAATAAATTATCATTTATGCACTTATAATAATTTCAATTTCTTCATTTTTGTACTTTATTTTATTTGATGATATTTTGAATGGATATTGTTGATAAACGTCTTTTGTTGGTGGATACAGATTCGAGGTTCTTGCACATTATCACTTTGTATCTAGCATGCATCCCCATATGGAGCCAAATTGTGACCACTATAGTGGCACCTGATGATTATATCAAAGACTACATGCCTAATGGATAAGGCTGTGTTCTTCTTGAGGGAGGCAGAGTTCATTTTGGCCATCTCTTTCTCTCTCTTGGTCGTGATCATAGAGGAGGTTTATCTTCTCTTCTTCAAAAAAAAATCTGCATTTTGTTGAGCCTTTGTGGGCTTCAAATTGCAGAAATTTTCAGCAAGAAAAATTCTATGGTTTGATGCCAATTTGTTAAGATTTTCCTTGGATTTTAGAGAAGACTTCATTGCCTTTTCCTTCTTGTAACAACTAATAAAATTTCTGATTGTGGGAGCGTGGGTTTTACCCATTGGTATCCCTATGTCTCCACCTTTTGGAGAGGCTTGGTGGTTTGACTTTGTTGGTTATTTCATTTTGCACGCATATCATCTAATTGGGAAATTAACACAACAAGCATCACACTCATTTTGCATGCACTTTAATTTAATTTACTACATGTTTTAAATCCATAACAAGTTCATATTTTTTGCATGCAAACACTTTTTACTTCATCTTATTTGGTTTGAACATAGTTCCAATTTTACTTATGCTTCACCATTAAACACATTTTACATGCATCAAGTATTTGGACAAATTTTCTCCATAAAGTAACATTTTATTTCATGTCAAGCAAGTACATTTCAAGTTGAAATTAGTTTTCATTGTTTGGTTAATTTATTTACATGCCCCAAGCATCACTAAAACTTACCTCCAACTTAAGTTGATTGAATAGAATTTTAAGGACCCTCTACCTCTACAAACTCCTCATTTTGAGATCCAAATATTTGGGCGAGGATGAGGTCTAAGGACTAGAGTTCAATTGTAGCTTTTTCTTAGCACTAATTAATAAAACAAACCAAGAACAACATTCCATCACATTTTTTGCAAAGTTCTTAAATTTCTTGTTATCTTGATGGTTTAAAGTCTCACATGCAAATCTTATTTCAAGAGGCACTTTGAATGCAAGCATTGTAATCTCTTTTAATTTTGAAACAAGTTTAATTTCTTGTACTTGGAAATTGGCTTATCTTTTGATTTAATTGCATATTGTGATCAATGGTTGATTTCACTTTCAAGTACTATTATTTTGGGTTACAAACTTAATTTCATGTTGTTATCTTGGTCTAATATTTGAGTCCTTTTTGTCATCTCAGTCTCACAAGTAGATTTGTAATTGTATCCTTTTGAGCAAGATAGTTTCCACGCTTTGATTTGTAGACTTATTCATCTTAAAAACATTTATAATATCTTGTGTTAACAAGTTATTTTTTAACTTTTCAGTATTACTTTGGCTTTCCATTTGAAAGCATTTCACTTCATTTTAAGAAAATATAATTTCATTTCTTAAAGAGCAATACTTTGGAGGCACTGGTTGTTTATGTATTTCATGTTTATCTTATGTATTGATGCTTATTGCTCATATAAGGTTTTTGCTTATAAAGCTTAAAGAAATAATCTATTTAACTCTAACAACTCTCCTAGAAAGTCACTTTTTAACTTAATTTTTCATTAGGGACCACCCCCCTTAGCTAACCTAGGAGATAGCTCAAACAGAGAGAGTTGGGATTAGTGTGACAACCTACCACCAACCACACCATGTGGGGTTGAAGGATTTTCTCACTAACTTGTAGGTAGGTGTATGCGGCATGTGATAACAAGTTCATTTGTTGGTTCAAAATATTGGGATTACACAAATATTGGAGTTTGATGTTTATAATTTATTTCTTACCTGGCATTATGACGTGTTATTCTTGGTCAAAAAATAAGTTGGAAGAGTTGGAGAACAATAAATGTGTGTATTAGGTTGTGTCGTGGTGTATCTTGGTATTCTATATAATAGATGTCGGGTTTCTTATAAACTCGTTGTTGTATATAATTTATTAAAATATTAGTAAAAATATTTGAATCCATGTATTATATTCTATATCTATATATATATAGATATATATATATATATATATATATATATATATATATATATATATATATATATATATATAATATATATATATATATATATTATATATATATATATATATATAGAAGTAATTTAGCTCCACTCAAAGAAACTATTAATGATGTTTAGATTGGATATTTTGGCAGATCTTAAGCATATACATTCAGTAGCGGTGGACTTTGTTCATGGCAAGATAATCTTCCAAATCTTTCATTCCTTCGGTGTACCTTTGCACCTTTAGGGGCAATTTCTAGTGTACATACTATTCCTTCAAATAAAAGAATGGCGGTCATTACTCTGATTAAAAAATAATGTTGAGTGGTCATTATTGTGATCAATTCTTGTTAATGATATTAATTCTAGGTTTTTTAGGTATTTTCGAGACTTGAAAATAATGCTTACATTAGTAAATTGATAGATTAGGTTGGTTGGTTGTTGGAATTTTTAGAGAAATTTTCTCAACAAGTAATTTCTTGTTTGGAATTTGTTCAATCTCATGAGCACTATTTATATGGCTTGTAATTTGGCTATAATGATAATACACGAATTATTTTTATGTGTAATCTATCCACCATGTCTGTTCTACCAATTTCTTTGTTGATATTAGAGCCTATATGGGCTTGACTCCCTCTAGGAAAGCCCAGAGAGATGAAAGAGATCTTTGTACATAGATTAATGAGTATGTGAAAATTGTTTCAGTGTCATTGAGCGTTGTGTAAAAGCACTATTATAACATGCAGCTCGTTGGAGGATCAGGTAGTTGATGAAACCTGCAAGTGTTCTAGAACCTGTTGCCCTCAATGCAAGCAGACAACAAGTTTGAAGAGAAAGTCCCTGCGAGTTATCGTGACGAGTTGAGTTGGATTTGTTGGCAGTCACCTCGTTGGTTGGCTCATGGCAAGAAGGGACAGTGTTATTGTTGTCGACGATTTCTTTACAGGAAGGAAGGAGAATGTTTTGCATTATTTTGGCAATCGAAAGTTTGAACTGAAGCGTACTATGGCTATGTTAATCCCATCGAAGTCTGCAGTTGCTATGATGAGGGTAAGAGAACGACATTTGGTTTGCAGTATCACTAGTTGCAGACACAGAGTGTGCTAATCAGCAGACTTTTGAATTCAGCCCGCATCTATCCCTCTGCGAGATCATTTTTATTTTTTCCTTTAACAGCTTCTCACTGAAGCAAGATCAAGTTCGCTAGTTACGCTATTAAATTTTCACAATGCATCAGTCATGCTTCTTCTGTCAATGAGACATAATGCTTGTCATGGGTTTTGTGGTTTATGGAGGACCAACCATTACGCTTAATTTTCAAAATGTGTGAGAATTCTCTATGTCAAGTTGCAGAACATTTTGAAGGACCTAACCTTTGTGTAGATGCAACAAATTCATTAATGGATTTAGAGCGTCTAGCTCCTGGTGCATGTGAAATTTTAGTAAGTAGATTACTTCATATTCTAGGAAGTACCAAAGATTCTTCTATTAAAGGACTTCAACAATTAACAGAGATTTCTCTTCATTCACTGCCGGAATACCACTTGGACTCTACATCTTGGCATAAATATGCAATTTTATTTATAGGAATTGACTTGGCATAACACAAGACATTTGTTGTTCCTCCAAATCTAGTTGCAGAACATGTGCTTCATTCTTGCTCTGTGTTGCTACTTAAAGGCTTAAATCCACGAAAAATTTACATTGCTACTTGGAATTTCATCCATAGCTCAAACACGTGTCCAGAAGGAATTGCAAAGGCAGTATTCTATGTGCAGTGTTTACAATGAGCAACTTAGTTGTATTTCTATTGTGGAGAGTACTTATTGGTCTCGTTGTCATGGGTCATTTTGTTTTCTTTGTTAAATAGTTTGTTGCCGCATTTTGTAAGTCTATTTGTAACTACAAAGGTGTAGAACCAATTAATGAAAAAAAGAATATAATTAAACTAGTGGTTCTCGACGTTCTTAGGTGTCGAGAGAACGTATCACTAATTTGATTGTATGAGTCTGTTATATACTGATGGATTTTGTTGAGCTTCAAGAGCGTGAGCATCAGTTATAGGTTATGATATGAGATCCATGTGTGTAGAAAGGTCAGTTTCATAATTGGTTGTTGAATATGCCCATTACTCGGACAACTCACCTATATAACTATCAAAAAGTGTAGTTCACTACATTTAGATAAATGGGAGTTTGTCCATAGGGTGGTCTAGTATGGAGATATTCTCGGAATATCAAGAAGTGTCAATTATACAAAATTCACCAAAGATGTAAGAGGCAATTATGTATTAAATGAGTTGAATGGTAAGCTCAAAGATTGTGGTGGTGAAAAGAGTGTTGTCCAAGAGACTTCAGAGTGGATAAGTGTCAATTATACAAAATTCACCAAAGATGTAAGAGGCAATTATGTATTAATGAGTTGAATGGTAAGCTCAAAGATTGTGGTGGTGAAAAGAGTGTTGTCTAAGAGACTTCAGAGTGGATATAAGTGTCGAGGAACACTAGTGAGACAGATGTGACTATACGTGAACTATAATTTGTGTTTTTTGTATTAATATTTGTAATGGTGCAATGTAAGCATTAAAGGGGGCACTTGGAAATAATGCTTACATTAGTAAATTGATAGATTATGTTGGTTGGTTGTTGGAATTTGTTGGGAGATTTTATCAACAAGCAATTCCTTGTTTGGATTTTATTGGATCTCATAAGCACTAGTTATGTGGCTTGTAATTTGTCTTTGATGGCAATACACAAATTATTTTTGTGTGTAATCTGTCCCCCATGTTTTCTCTACCAATTTCTTTGTTTGATTTATTCCCTAATGAATGATAATGAAAAAATTCAATGGCCATTAACTACTCTTAGCCTTTCCAAAACATTGTTTTTACAAATAACTTTAGCAATGGGAGGCTGCAGCAAACCCTAGGTAAATCCATGGACGTTGGAAGACCATGCATACAGTTGAAATGCCCGTATAAGTGTATATTGCCTTACGTGTATGCAAAGGGAGATCACACTGGGCAAGTATGGAAAAAGCCACAATCCAAACCAAACAAATTATAGTTATATCATTGTTGGCTTGTGATTTTGATATCACTGTATTAGTTGTTAGGAATGTTTATTGGAAATGTTTTATATTTATTTTACAATGATAGAGGGATATAGAATCTATACTCCTAAAGAGGCTAGCCTTTACCTAATAAAAAGTGCACCATACCAAAAAAAATGAACGTGTCCATGTGGGCATACTATAAATAAGCTCTAAAGGTGATGCATTTGGGCTCATATAAGGCATAAGGTCTTTCATGTACTATGAACTTAATGTTTTTGTTAATTGTGTTTAGAGATGTTTTATAGTTAGTATGGAGATGATGTTGTAATGGTGTAAATGTTTATTCGTAACATTTACATGTGGGATAAATTTAAAAATAATATAGAGTCTAATATGAAGAAGATGTTGTAGTGTCCATAAATGAGTGTAAACATTTAAATATTGGGTTAGTTAATAATAGAAAGTTAAAATTTATACAAATAATAAAATTCAATTTTTTATATCAAATGTTTGGATAAAATAAAATCATTAGATATACATTCACATATAAACAGTAGTTGTAATTAAAATCCATTTTACTATATAAACTAAAATAATGATTTTTAATCATATTAAGTTTAATTAATAAGCACATAAAAACCTAATACTTATAATAAATTTTAATATAATAAATATTCTTAATTATGGATATACACTCCACTCTATCATAAATATTATTAACTTGTAAATATACTTTGTGATGCAATGTCCATAATGATAGTGTGCCCAAATAAAACTTAAAAAACATATCATTTTAAACGTGGCAAACTATGGCGGTGTGAATTCCTTCTATAACCAAAAATTGAAAACTCCTTTTCGGCAATCCCTTTTATTTTTCTCATCCAAAATTTATATGTAACTGGGGTCCACATGACAGGTAGGAGTTAGATTTTTTTCTTTTCTTCTTAAAATGGAAAACCAATTTCAAGAAGAGTCAAGAAAGTTGGGCATCTGCTCCCCACCGCACCTTCACCGTGCCCCAACTTAAATGTTTTTTCCCTTTGTGACAAGGAATGAAGGCCTGACCACACCTCGCCCCCGACCTCCTCCTTGGTGTCTGGAGGCCTGATCACACTTTGATATCGACCTCCTTTCCCATCTCCATAATGGGTATTTTCTTCATTGATTTTCCTTGTATCAACAAGCTCCACTTAAAATAAAACACCACACCTACTCTGCAACTTTATTCATTTCTTAAAATTTAAGAAGAATAGTGTGTCGCCCTCGAACTAAGTAGTGACTAATTAGGGCTTCTGTTCAAACGTTAAATTATCAAGTTCATCACATTCGGTTATAAAAATCCACAAAACTCAATAACTTACACATAGAGGCAAAATTAGTGTCAAAACACCAGTCTATCTACCAAAAGACATCTCAAAAATAAGCAATACATTCAAAGGGTGTTCCATTCGCTTTGTTCTATTCTCGATGTTCCCGCCCATCCAAACAAGAATTGGCATACACATCTAGATCCATAATATTAACAAGCAATTTGGGGAAACAATTACGTTACTCACTCACTAGGAATACACCATTTTTCAGTAAATGCAGACCACCCACAAAACAATCTAAACCATGACACATTAACCTCGTATTATATTCAGAACATTAAGTATACATAGGGGAATGGTCTCTCCATGTGTTTATTAAAGGCCTCATGCTCCTCCTAGGCTACACTTTCAACCTCACTGACTCCCTTTCAACTCCCTCTTTACTGACATAAACTTACATGCTAGTCAGACTAAATCAAACCTCTATGCTACTTGGGCCCAAAACTCTGGGTTTGGGCCCAACCCAGAGGCTTTGGTCCCTCTTCTTGTACTTATGTTTCTTCTTGATTCCAAGAAGTTCATAGTTTATTGCATTTCAGTAGAGATTAATCTATAAAATCCCATGGTTTCAACCTCTACATCACCTCTCTTATGGGAGAATGAGTGGAAAGATTCACAACCACAACCCAAAAAGATTGTGTTTATGTTTTCTTGGAAATATATTAGTGTTAGTTGTCATGTTTTACATTTGGTTTCTATACCTTAGAAGTCATATTAGTGATCGGATTAGTTGTATTGCATGAATTATATGTTATTTAGATTCAACTCATCTTTTCCATCATAAGTCATTTCATTTTGTTAATGTGTTGTGGCCACCAACAACCCCCCTCTTTATATAGTGTTATTGCTGATACTAAATAAGTGGGGACCCTTAGTCAAAAAATAAAAAAAAAATCAATTAGTGCTTATACTCCCTTTTAGATAAAGCTTAACATCATGGACTTAGGAAAATACCTTTGAAAAATCTAAAAAAGCTTAAGTTTCATGATAAAGGAAGTAAAGTCATTCCTTAAGAAATATCGCATCGCGCAAAAAATGATAGGATACCTTCTTATGAGCTAAAAAATGCGAGATTGCGACGTCAAACTCCATCGCATCGCATGCATCAATGAGCACTCACGTTGGAAAACCTCAAAATCATCGATATGCGATATTGCATTTCGCATATCGCAAAAAACACATAAAATACACATAACGATTAAATGATCGTGTGATCATGCGATCTTATGATCTTGCGATGCAACGATAATGTGATGCAACGATAATACGATGCTGTGATCTCCGATACTGTGATGCAAATCGCAGAATCATTCCATCGCAGATTTTCCTGGCTCAATATTCAAGAAAAAGCTTTTTCCATAAACCAAGAACTGGTTACGTGTTTTAATGATAATTAATGAGTTATATGCCAGTGGTTAATAAAATATGGTTTTGTGTTTATCAAGGAGCCAGTTCACGTAAGGTGGCGTTTTTTCATATCTTTGGAATTTAAAGCTTTCCTGTCATTATTTTCATCATTACTTTCACCTCATTTGTAAACTGCAGGAACAGAGAACAAAAGGTTATACAAGACAGTATGCAGGATACTATGAGGAAGAAAGGTAGGAGTCCAATTTCCATCTAGGAAGGCGCACCTAATCTTCTTGGGAAACAGAATCCTAAGGTAATGGGATTTGCGGCTACTAAAAGCCCATCAAGGTCGGCTGAAACATCAGTTACAGAGTTAGCTCATTCATTCCTGCATTGGAAAGCAGCAAGGCACCAAATTCTCACATACACGGCACAGTGTCAGTGACAGAGATGAACATTTGAAGACTCAGGTCAAGAGCTTACGGAATCATTATCTTCACAAAGTTTGAGCTTTATATCTCCCAAAAGGCGCAAAAGGCGAAAAACGCATCAAGGAAGCCCAAATCAAGAAACATAGGCAGTTTCCGATGTGCAATTAGCGCCCAGCGCTAATCGCGCATCGCTGAGAAAATTGCTCAAAAAGGAAGGCTTCCAATTGCACAATTATCTGCAAACCCCAAAAAATTGCAAGAGGCCACGCTAGAAACAGAAAGCTAAAGAAAAGGCAGAATCAATTTTAGGGTTAATCAAGTTAAATTGGGCATACATGGTAAATTCACATAGTCAGCGGATGATTTCCAAATACGTCATCGATTCTGCCGAAAATATGGCACCAGATCTTGCTAATTCTATTTCACAGCACAATTATAAGCTGAAGTCGGTCGACCGACTCTTCTCAAGCAATGCTGAATGGTTGCGATATTAAGGAGGAAATACAGAAATATTTAGATGTTATATTTAATTTTAGAAATAGTTTTATTTTATTTTTTCTTAGAAAAAGGATGGTCATTTAAACCGCATCCTGAATTTTTGTAATAAGTTATTTTTAGTTTTAGTTAGTAGTATTTAAACCCTTCTCATGCATTTAGAGAAGGGTCCAGAAATTTATCAAAAACTTGTCCTCAAAACATGCACGTTTGCACCCTCCGAGGAGGTTTTGATGAATGAATGGAACACGATTTGTTAATGTTTGAATTTAATATCTGCTACTAATGTTTCACTTCTGTACTCTTAGTGGATGTTAGATCAAGGAGAGATAAATCATTGTCATTTGAAGCTCATGAGTAGGACTAGTTATAAATGGTACTTTTATCTCTTAACCATTTCTGCTTATGTGTTAAAGTGATATTCAGTTTTAGTTGTTTATATATTAATGCGTGAATGCCTGAGTTATCATTTGGCACTTTTGTACGGTGATAGCTATTTATTTATGCTTAATGTGTTAATAGCTCATTATGCGATATGTTTTTCACAATTGTTTCGTCTAACTTTTTATACGAAGTGGTTCGTTTTTATTGAATTCTTTTCTCATAATAGCTGAATGATCTTTATTACCAGTTGTTATTTGAAATCTTTTTAGATTGCATCATAGAAGAATTACACCCGGGTTAGTATAGACATAGATGTTTTCTGCTTATTAGAACACAATAGCATAGCACTAGATTAAATTTAGAATTAGAACATCTTAATTAGGAATCATTAGATCAGAAACATCAAATTCTACACACACACACTCAAAAATTGGGAAACTGATCCCATATCCCCAGTCGGACCCGCTATACCAAACGGATAAGGAGCTACCAACCAAGGTCCGAACCAGGTGGGTATCCCCTTTGTTGTAGACCCGATTTTCGGGGCTTCAACATATTTGGCGCTAGAAGGAGGGCCTGAACTATGAATGGCATGAAAATCTAAATCTAAGTACCATTCTGAGAGTAAATCGCCTTCACCATCTCCCCCGACTTCTCCATTACACTTAAACCCAGAGTTGGAAGTCGCTGGAGCATCAACCGCTGCTACAAACCCTAACATTTCATAACAATATACTATCAAACCTCCTGAAGTCGAGTCTCTGATTCAAAAACTTCAGTGATTTTCTATTTCTCCTCAAAGATCTGATAAATCTCAAGGCAGCGTGACCTCGCAATATAACCCTGCTCATCCCCTGACCAGATTAAAGAGTGAAAAGTTTGGCGTTCAACCAACTGAATTACCTCTACCCAAAAGAAAAAGAGTAAGGCAATCACCTAAAGAGCCCGATAGTGAGACTCTTTCATCATCATCATCCATCTCAACCTCTCCACCGCGAAGTCAACCATCCACTCCTCCACTTCAGATCATCGTTCATCCACCCACTGGAACCCTCACAACTCCTAAATCATCTGCAATCGTAATACCCTCATCTTCCCAACCACAGGGATCATCTTCTGCACTTTCCTCTGTTAGTAAATCAGCGATGGCCCAATCTCCATGGAACAACCCTGGGGCAGTCTTAATGCCTGCACCCTTGAGTCAAATACCGGCCCATCCTGAGAAATGGATGCCTAAGTTTAATCCTGAGGCAGGCATGCTAGCAGAAGAGCATATAAACAACTTTATGCTATCCATTAATCTCAATGGAGTGACCAATGAAGATGTTGTTGTTCGACTTTTTCCTTATACTCTGCAGGGAACATCCGGATGATGGTATTTCTCATTACCCTTTAGATCTATCACTAGTTTGGACATCTTCCAAGAACAATTCCTGACCAAGTTTGGTGATGACAAGTCTACGGAAACGCTAATCAATGACCTATCCAACCTTAGGGCTGAATCAAGGGAAACTATTAAAGATTTCAATTTACAGTTCAATAAAATCCTAAACAAAATTCCTACTGCTTCTCAACCTAGCGAAGAAGTGCGAAGTGAATGGTATATCACTGCTTTACCATCGAACATAGCAATCTTCGTGGACAGGTCTAATAAAACAACTTTAGCCGAAAACATGAAAGAAGCAATAACAGTATAGAAACGTATAATAGCCCTAGAGAAGAAATCTGCGATAGAGGAACGGAAATCCAAGAAAGTCACCTTCAAAGAAGATTCCAAGAAGAAACAAGCAAGAGATCCATTCGATTTGGAAGGATTGCAAAAAGTTCTGAAGACCATGACCAATGAAATGGTCGACATCAAAAAACAAGTAGCAGAAACTTCTTCAAAAACGCCCTACAGAGCTTTTAAAAGAAGCCCTTCAACAGATTCAAAGCCTCCCAATGTTATTTCAAGTGCTGAATCCGAACAAGAGGAAGAGGAAATTGCCACTGAAGGGCAAACTGATGAAGAAGAAGTTGTAGAATTACAAGGAATGTGGGATTTCATCCTCCCACAAGAAGAAGATCAAGAAGTATTCCCAGTTAGCACGCAGTAGAAATCAGCTTGATCCTCCCCAAATTATCCCCAAGCCAAAGAGCACAAGCTCTGCAACAAAGGATAAAGTCGCAACAAAGAAAACGACATCTAAAGCGACTCAAACCAGCCCAGTCCAAACAGATTCATCAGCTCCATCTAAAACGCTGATCGTTTCGGATGAAATGGAGTACAATATTATAGAAGACATGAAAAGGACTAGGGCCAATATCACTCTTTACGAATTGAGCGAGTTAAAGCACCAACAAAAGATAATGTTGAAAGAATTACATGTTGTGCCAGTTGCACCTTTGCCAGCCGTTGTACTTTCTCAAGCTTCCCATAACATGGGAAGACCTCCAACTAATGCGACCAACAAGATTGATCCAACTGACATCACTTTAATTGGAGGAAGATCAAGATCTCATACTCCCCCGTTTCTCCTTACTTATGAAATTTTCAATAAGAATGTACATAATTGCTTAGTGGATTCTGGAGCTTCATCGAATATTTTACCAAAGTCCAAATGTACTAAGTTAAACGTTCAACCATAGAAATCCGTTGTGCGCATAGTTCAGTTAGATCGGTCGCAAGTGGAAGTGATTGGCAAACTAAATCAAGTAACCATAAGGTTGTCATCCAACCCAAAGTTATGTCAAGTTATTGACATTTTAGTTGCTGATATTCCAGAATTTTATGACTTAATTCTTAGTAGGGATTGGTCAGAAAAACTTCATGGATACTTCACAACTGACTGGTCGCACATGTGGCTACCTTACAACGGTAAACCAATTAAAATAAAATTTGAACGAGAACTACATCAGAAATACATAGTAACAGAATTAGAGGGGGAAAATGAACCAGTAGCATATAACAATAGCATTATTGGCAATTACTCGGTGGATTCTTTCCTCGGCAATTTTAATGCTCATACGTCACCTTACTTAGAACATTCTGTTTTATCCCAAGTCGAAATTTTTTCTCAAATGGATAGTTCAAAATGTATCAATTATTTAGATAGTCCTGTAAATAAATCTTTGTTTTGGAAATTATTTTTTGATGGTTCTAAATCTAACGAAGGAGCAGGAGTAGGATGTGTGCTAGTTAGTCTAGAAGGAGATAAAATTATGTTAACATGCAGACTCGAATTTGATTGCACTAACAATACAGTAGAATATGAGGCTTGTCCAAGGATTGTACAAAGCAATCAGGTTAGACATCAAGTACCTCCAAGTTTTCGCAAACTCTGAAATTGTAGTCAGACAGGTACGTAATACTATACACTGCTTATCAGGTCATTTAAAACATTATCAATATTTAGTTCAAGATCTGACTTAGCATTTTATAGCATTTAATATTTCATCAATTTCCAGACTCCAAAATGCAAGTGCGCACCTTTTAGCCAACGTAGCTTCTAAGCTCATTCCTTCATAAGATTTTAGTCCATATACATTCTCAATAGAATTAATCTTTAGACCTTCTATTCCTGATAACATCACAAATTGGAGAATATTCAATGACGATCTTGATATCGTGAATTTCCTCACATCTGAAGGATACTCCAATCAAATAATTGACGAAGACCAACATGATCGACAATTGCAACAAGATAGCACTAGCAATGTTATACCCAAGTCAGTGGTCAAGTTAGAAGACCTGTACGATTTGAAAGATCGGTTTAAAAGGTCTACTAATTCAAAACTCCAAAGTTCAACTTTGAATTACGAATTAGTAAACCTAGGAACCGATGCCAAACCACAAAACATTAATCTAGGCCTCGGCCTAGCCCCTGAAGAAAAATCAGCATATATTCGTCTTTTGAGACAATATAAAAACGTTTTTGCTTGGAACTATGATGAACTCAAAACATACGACACTTCCATCATCCAGCATACTATTCCAATTATCGATAATGAAAAACCTGTCCAACAAAAATTGAGAAAGATTCATCCCAATTTAGAAAATAAGATAAAGACTGAACTCAATAAGTTATTGAAAGCCAAAATAATCTTTCCCGTCAAACATTCTAAATGGGTTTCCGATATGGTACCTGTTAGAAAGAAAAACGGAGATATTAGAATTTGCATTGACTTTCGAAACCTTAACAAGGCCTGCCAAAAAGATAATTTTCCTTTACCACCTATGGAACAAATATTGCAGGCAGTGGCGGGCTCAGAATTAATGTCTTTCTTGGATGGATTTTCAGGATACAATCAAGTGTTGGTACATCCTGATGATCAATTAAAAACCACATTTAGAACTAAATGGGGCACATACGCATATTGAAAGATGCCATTTGGTTTGATTAATACTGGTGCCACATTTCAGAGAGCCATGGACATCGCATTCAAAGGTTTAGTCAATAAATCTGTAGTAATTTATTTGGATGATATAACCGTGTATTCCAAGAAGCGAAGCAACCATCTTAGAGATTTAAAACAAATCTTCCAACGTTGTTTAAGGTATGGAATTTCACTTAACCCGAAAAAATATTTTTTCGCATTAAGTGAAGGGAAACTTCTAGGATTCATAGTGTCAAAATTTGGAATTCACATAGATTCCGATAGAATCAAAGAAATTTCTGAAATATCCCTACCTCACAACAAAAAAGCCATGCAATCTTTCCTTGGTCAGATCAACTTTGTAAAGAGATTTGTTCCAGATTTTTCAATAATCGTGTCTCCTTTACAAGCCATGATTAAAAAGACTCAAATTTTAAAGGGGGCCAAGATGAACACGAAGCATTCAACCTGATCAAATAAGCTATTATTAATGCTCCATCTTTAGCAACTCCAGATTTTTCAGAGCCTTTTGTTTTATATACATTTGCCTTAGATAGGTCATATGCTGCGATACTCACTCAAGTGAATCAAGAAAAGGCGGAAGCCCCAATTTCTTTTTTCAGTTCAAATTTACAGGGTGCTGAATTAAATTATTCAGATGTGGAGAAACAGGCTTATGTTGTTTTCAAAGAAATCAAATATTTCATACCTTTTCTACTAAAAACCCGTACTAAAATTATAGTACCGTTGATCTGGATTTAAACAGGAACGCAACAAATTACAGAGATAACCATATACACAAAGATGCAGCAGAAATAATACTTCATTTCATTAATGGAAAATACTGAAACATGCTTACAATCAGAAATGGAAATAAACTAGCTAGGGCGATGGTAGCTTATCTCTGAGAAGAGATGTGATGGCTACATGGCTCTGAACTGTGTTACAATGAGGCTCGAAGGCCTATTTATTGTTGAGAAACAATGAAAAACCCTTAACATTCCAAAACCTAACCCTAGGAGATGAAACGCCAAACTGTGGGCCCCGTTTGGGGGTAAGTTGGTACATCAACTTCCCGGGGTCGTAACTTTAGCATATGATCTCCGTTTGACGCGTACAATAGCTCCTTAGAAAGATCTATTCGAGCACTATCATTGTTGGAACGGCAACACTGGGACCTGTGTTGCCCCTGGAATCCCAAAAAACGTCGTTTAGGGCCTCAAAACGGCTCCGGAAGTTCAGGACCCGAAAAACTGCTAAAAATAGTAAGTTGTGCTACAATTAAGGAAACTGAAAATGGTGAGAAAGACAATGGTGGGGGTCCATGTGGACTTGGCAGGTGGCCACCAATATCCACCTGGATCACTCCCTCCAATTCATTGTGCAAACATCCCAGTCCTTGGATCAACACTGTCACACACGCATCAAGCCCATACCCCACTTCAACCTCGATCTTCCTAACTCCTCTTTGTCCAAAATTGAAGGCATAACAGACCCATAACGCACAAAGCTTCCCACACACCCAGAGTCACCAGACCCCACAACATAATTCCACCTCCAATACCACTTCCTTTCAAGCCAAAAGCTCCCAAAAGGACCCCCACAAATGAACAATATATTAAAGTAAATTAAAAAAATTGGTAAAATTAAGAAATCTATATAAGTTAAGTTTATATTTCTTATACACAATGATAAGTTTAAACTCATTTTTTGTTATATGGCATCATAGTTGTGATGATTGTGATATATCATGGAGTTTGAACATGTTATTCATCAAAATATTAGCAACCATGGAAGCTTTGAAATGGTGTTCGAATTTGCAAAAATGATCATATTTGTGGGTTGGGACGCCTGCGTGCTCGACCTCTCTGCATCTACATCATTTTCCAAAAGCTCCTTTCAACTTAAGCTCCACAAGAACCCCCCTTTATGGAATCCCTTCAATTCATCGTGCAAACATGCCAGTCCTTGGACTAACACTGCCACACAAGTGTCAAGCCCATACCCCACTTCACCCTCGTCCTTCCTA
>APFE031610282.1:222416-232662 GCA_000404065.3 Pinus taeda | reverse complement strand
GGAATAAGTGAAGCCTGCAATAAGAGGTCCTTTCTTGCCCAGCCAAAAACTTTGGTTAAAATTTTGATAGACAATAATCTTCATTTTAAAACTTTGGTTAAACGATGATAACGTCAAAAAAAATATGGTCAAAGAATGAATTAATGGGCGGTCAACGATCTATCGATCGCTAATAGTCCCAGGCAGGGACTAATAATAGTAGGAATTTTAGAGATGTTATTTGAAAAAAATAAAATGCATGGATGGTTCAGATTTAATAATCTGAAAATATTTTTGTTTGTGGGTAGTATTTAAATAATAAAATTAAAGTTTTAATTTTTTTTGTGTCAAAATATATGGGATTTGTTGTGATTTTCATTCTATGTTGGCATTATAAATTTTGAGTGTTACATAAACCAATATAGATACATTATAATCACTGATTTAATAAGTGTTAAGAAATATCAATTTTTTTTATATACAAATTTCTTTAAAAATGCACAACTAAAAAGTTGTTTGAATCTCAAATAGATTTAATTCTTGGCTAGTTAAAAGAAAAGAAAAAACAAACTTTTGGTATTTCATAGGAATATAAAAAAGTACAATCTCTTGGTTGCATAATTACTCACTTGATAACTTAAAGAAGTGGACTAAAAAAAAGGATAAATATATATCTTAGACCCCAAACATATCTTGAAACTTAACTAAATCCTATTTGATTAGGATCAAACATATTAAATGACAAAAAAAACAACACATGACCATTAGACACATTTGAGATGTAAACTAACCCAAACATTTAATAGCATAACTTCTTTGGATAAACACATTGTTTTCATTGAATGTATGAAGAACTAGCATCATTATTCTACTCCTATAGATGACGGATTTTCCTCTCCCCCAATTATAAATGAAGGACCCTTAAGTGAGCTCTCCCACTGAACCAATCCACAAGGACTTTTGAATCTCCATACAATCTGAATACTTTTACTTGCTTCCAAAAGGAAATCCTCATGGCACACCACATAGTAAGGAGTTTAGCTATAAAATGTGCGCCTTGCCCAATCCTAGTTTGCATTTAATTATCGAATTCTAGAAGAAGAAAATGGCTGTACACACATGTTATCTCTGAGTGCCTCCATCATAGAATCATTGTACTATACTAGTCGACAACAACACATCTTTGATAAGTTTGATCTTCTTCGCTTTCAATAGTTTCACTTGCTCAAGATAAGATGATCTTGCATTATGAGCAATAATTTTAGCGAAAACCACAGTCTTGAAATATACAACAACTTCACCCTAGTCAAATTCTCCATACTACAAAGATTAGAAGGAATAGAGAAAATAGACCTCTAATTATGATTCTAGGGACACTCTTCAACCAAACCTCCGTTCCACTATGCATCAAGGTTAAAACAAGAGAAAGTTGTATTCTAAATAGAAATTAAAAAAGGATGGTGAATAAATAAATGAGCAATACACTCCTGATTAGTTCTATATAGAACAATAATTCTGATTAGTTCTATATAGAACACTAAATCTAGGGCCTGTCCATCCCAACTTAATAATAATATTTTTCCTTCCAACAACAATCAAAGGAACAACCTACATTTAAGGGGGGACTTGTCCCTTCCATGCTAATTTGTGCTATCATTTTGAAGAAGCCAGAGGATTGAGTTGAGTCAATGCATCATATCCAAATCTAGCTATTATAATTCCACTTTGTTTATTCTTAGACCACTTCATCATGTCTTCCTCCTCCCGGTTAATTGCAATACTAGTTTTATCCAAATTCAATATAGAAAAGCCCCAATCACTTGCATAAACATGAGAAAGACCTAAATGTTTCATTGAAAGTCACTCTTGAATATTTGAAGTTGCGTCTACCTACCTAGAAACATCTGTGATAATAATAGAATCTTAATAATTTTAAAACTCTGCTAGAGTATCAAAGAGTTTATGGTGACCATTGCATCCTATCCATGGATTACAACCAAAAAGAACATTAGCCCAATTGCCAATCTTCCACAAAATACTTTTCTGCAAATCATGGTGACCACTTACCAAATTCCACCAAATCATAGAAGCTTCTCTATGCACTTTTGGCTCTTGCGTGACTAAATCCACAACCAACATCGATTTCAAATATTTCACCCTTATTACCAGATTCTATAGATTATTGTGAAAAATCATTAGAATATTGTTTAAAAACATACACAAACAACTCTTGACTTCAAGAAGTGGCCCAATTTTCTCCATATTATGAAAGCCCTACGCTGCACAGAATTCGGAAGCACCAGATTGTAACACACACACGCCATGTGTAATTTTTCATTTTAAATTGCAGTGTTGAATGAATAAATGGGTAAAATGACTTAAAATTATCCTAAGGTACTGTATTAATAAACTATACAACTTAAATTTGTAATTCCAACAAATATCTCTTAGATTGGAAAAAAAAAAAAAAACTAACGGTATGTATATGTCTAGCTAAAGAACTTATTTTTTTCTTATTATGACTTGGAAATTTTTCTATTTATTAATCACATTTTCTATAATTAAAATGTTATTTTTTATAAGTTTTATATACTTTTTAAATACATGTAAGCTTAACTTAACTTTTATTAGGTGAATATATTTTACTTATAATGACTTCTAAAGTGGGAAAAAGTGGAAATAATTTTAACTTCATCTCCTTCGTAGTTTAGATTGTAATATTATCAAAGAAGAATAAATAGACTGTGGGAGAGTGATATATTGATGTTTTATAAAAAAAATTATTGAACGATCATATATATATATATATAATATATATATATATATATAAATATACTAATATATTATATATTATATATACAATTTTAGTAGATGCCACACTTTTTTTATTTATAGTATATATATTTCTTAAAAGGGATACATGTCAACTCAATATTGAGCACAAAAAAGATTACAATGCTTTTTGGCCCACCTAGTACAACCATATAAATTAAAAGACTCGTAAATGTTGATGGACATCAATCCATAATAAGTATCAAAACACTTTCTTCATCATAAATCTAATTAAATCACATGAATTAACCAAAGTATAACTTTATTTAAGATAAATAATATTATTATTAAAAATAAAAAAATTAACATATAAGTTAAACATATATACGTTTAAAAAAGCATGTAACAAGATCCTTAACTATGGAGATTCACCCTCACTTCATCCCCTAGATTCTTATTTTGTAAATAGATTTTTTTATGATAATAGAGCCCAATACCATGGATTGTCAATACCACATGCCAAAAAAATTATAAATGATTTCATATGACACTTGTTTATTTGTCATTTTTTTAATTAATGAATTTAATTAAAAGGGAAAACAAAGGCATAACTACTTTGGAAATATTCAATTTTTGTATGCTAGTATAAAAAATCTATGATATTTTATGAGGGTTATATCCCTACTATCCACCTAATCATTATTCATAAGTAAATTAAATGTTTGGACACCTTATTCTAAAATAGAAAAGACTACCAACATAACTAAAAGGAAAGTAAGTGTTCTGATTGGTATTGGGGTTTATTGGTCATTTACTTTATATAGTTATACGATTGATATTTAAATAAATATGTCATTAGATTTTTTAATTTTTTTAATGCATGAAATGAAAGAGTAACATATAAGATAATAGAAATATTTTTAACATTCTATTTAAACACATCTAAAGCCAAAAAGAATCTATTACAAAATTGATATATAATGTGATCGTGCCTTCAATCCAATATTAAATAAATCTCGTAATGTTTTATCTTTTAATATTAGGTGAACATTTTCTTGAATTGAGAAAGGAGCCAATATTGAATAAATCTGGTAATGTTTTATCTTTTAATATTAGGTAAACATTTTCTTGAATTGAAAAAGGAGGAGTTGTAGCTCTACTGCACCTTGAGACTGCACTCAAACAAAGAGAACTATCTCCGTTCACTCTACCCTCATCAAATGAGCAATTACATCATTAAGTACATTACTAGAGATAAGGAAGTTGCAAATAAACTCCTAAACTCTAGGAACAAATCCTAAACTAAGGAGATATGTTACAACTTGTGTAACCATTTCTCCATTAATACAAAATAATATTAATTTTTTTCAACTCCCCCCCCCTTAATGGAGAAAGGATTATCCTGAACTCCTAGCATCCCTCTAAATAATTCAAACTTTACACGCCCAAGAGGCTTAGTAAAAATATCAGCCATGTTATCACAAGTTTTACAATATTCAACACATATCTCTTTTGACTGTTTTTTCTCTCGAACAAAATGAAACTGGGTATCGATATGCTTGGTATTTTTATGAATGACTGGATTGTATGCAAGCTTGATGGTACTCTGGTTGTCAGTTTTGATACTAGTTGATTCTTTCTGTTCTTCCCCTGCATCATTGAGAAGTCTTCTCAACCAGATAGCTTCACATGTGGCTGCACACAATGCTTGGTACTCAGCTTCACATGGAGATAGAGCCACAGTGCTCTGCTTTTTGCTGGTCCATGTTATGACCTTGGATCCAATGCTGAATGCGTAACCTGTGATAGATCTTCGATCATCCTAGTTACCTGTCCAATCAGAATCTGAAAAACCTACTAGAATAACATCATAAGTTTCAGTGTACAAAATGCCATAATTACTAGTACCACTAAGATACCTCAACACACTTTTTACTGTGACCCAGTGACTTTCGAGTGGTTTTGACATGAACTGGCTCAACACACTAACAGAATATGCCAAATCTGGTCTAGTTGTAGTTAGATATATCAAAATGCCAACTAGATGTCTGTACATAGTGGCATCCACCTCTTTAGTACCATCGTCACTGCTCAACTTTAAATTTTGCTGTAATGGTGTTGCTACTGATCTGCACTGCTCCATTCTGAACCTTTCCAGCAAGCTTCTTGCATACTTCCCTTGAGTAAGAAAAGTTTGTCCAAAGTATTTCCATACCTCCAATCCCAAGCAATAATGAAGGTTTTTGAGATCTTTCATCTCAAACAATTGTGACATTTGCTGTTCGATTTCTTTGATCAGATTATTAGCATTCCCTGTTATAATCATATCATCTTCATACAAAGAAATCAAAATAATTTGCCTCTGTTTATTAAACTTGGTATACAGATTTGGATCATTCAAGCTCCTATGAAAGCCATGCTATACAAAAAATGAGTCAATTTTCTCATACCACGACCTGGGTGCCTGTTTTAAATCATAAAGTGCCTTTTTCAATTTACACACTAGATGTTCCTGCCCCTTTTTCAGAAAACCTTCAGGCTATACTAAATAAATATCTTCCTTCAAGTCATCATTCATAAATGCAGACTTAACATCTAGCTGGTGTAGCTACCATTTGTGTTTTGTTGCTAAGGAAATTAGAATTCTAATGGTGTTTAATTTGGCTACAGGAGCAAAGGTGTCATCGAAATCTATTCCCTCTCGCCGTGAGTAACCCTTTGCTACTAGTCTAGCTTAAGTTTCTCTATACTTCCATCTGCATTTATTTTTGGTTTATACAACCATTTGCATCCTATGTGGGATTTACCTTCAGGCAATTCAACCAAATCCCAAGTATGGTTTCTGTTTATTGATTCTATTTCCTCATACATTGCAGCCCTCCATGCATTAGATTTACTTGCTTCCTCATAATTTGCAGATTCTACAATGTTTAAAATCTTTGACATTAATCCATAGTCTCTCAATTTAGCAAGTAATCGAGTCTTCCTACTTGATCTCCTTGGTAGGGGACTTACCTCAACTCTGCCTATTTCAGCGTTTTCTGGGTTTGCATCATCATTGATTACATTATCTATTACTTCTTATTCTTGTTTCTGCTCCTGCTCTTCATCTTCCTCACTGTTTTCTTCTATTAGTAATGGAATGTGGCAATCACTGTTAGAATCCTCCTTTCCTTCTTCAACCTCTTCATGAAATATGACATCTCTGCTTGCAAAAACCTTGTGAGTCACAGGATTAAATAACTTATATGCCTTGAACTCAATGCCATATCCAACAAATGTACATTTCATTGCTTTGGGATCTAACTTCTTCCTATCTGCATTAGGTATATGAGCATAAGCTTTTGACCCAAATATTCTTAAGTGACTCACTGCAAGTTTGAATCCAAACAATGCTTCAAGAGGGGTTTTGAAGCCTAGACATTTAGTAGTACACCTATTCTTTAAATACACAGCAGTCTTAATAGCTTCTGCCGAAAGACCATTTGATAGACCCTTACCTTGAAGCATGCTCCTTGCACACTCCACAAGAGTTATGTTCTTCCGTTATGCCACTCCATTTTGTTGTGGAGAGTGGGGCACTGTAAATTGTTGCACAATCCCACGACGCTTGCAGAAATTTATGAACTCTCCCAACCTGTATTCTCCCCCTTGATCTGAGCGGAGAATTTTTATCCTTTTTCCTGTCTGGTTTTCTACCATGGATTTAAACTCTTTAAAATACTGAAAGGCTTGACTCTTTTTACTCAAAAAGTATATCCATGAAAATCTAGTGCAATCATCTGTAAATAAGAGAAAGTAATATGCTCCCCCTAATGACCTAGTGTGCATAGGTCCGCAGATGTTTGTATGCACAAGCTCTAAAATATCTCTTTCCTTTCTATTAACATGCAAAGGGAACTCTTCTCTATGAATTTTCCCTAATGCACATCCATCACAATCCAGCTTAACATTATGGAAAACAGGGAGTCCATCAACCATACCTTTTCTCTGAAGTAGGATGAGGTCTTGCAGATTAAGATGATCGAATCTATGATGCCAGAGATCTTCGGCTGTCGATCCGGCTGCAACCATTGCTTGCTGTGGCATACTCTTCGCATCTAGTCTGCACAGGCTCCCCATGCGCACTCCTCTTGCAACTTTTTTCATCTGGCTATCCTTAATGACATAGTTTTTCTCAAGGAATTGAACTTGCATGTCCTGATCAGTAATCATTGAGACAGAGACCAAATTTTTCTTAATTCCTAAAACATATTATACATTTTTAAGGTGTCTAATGTCACCGCTAGGTACCCTTACAGGAATGTCACCATATCCTTTGATCTCATATCCACTATCATCTCCTAAATAGATTTTCGACCACATGAAGTTTCTTCAAGAAATTCAAACCAGTCCTTCTTACCAATTATATGTGAGGATGTGCCAGAGTCGACATACCATATGTCGTCCTCATTTCCCTTTGAAGCTAAAAGGGCACAACCGACTATAAATAGTCGAAATTCATGGCTATGGTCCTCTTCTTCGTCAACAAAGTAACCCTTATGTTTTCTCTGTTTGTTTCTTCCTTCGTCTACCTGCCTCTTATAACAATCTTTAATCTGATGACCAGGTTTTCCACAGTAAAAACATTTCTTGCTGGGAAAATTATTAGCAGACATACCTTTAAGTGGTCTCTTATGAAATGTGTTGGCTCCTTTCTGCTACTGCTGCTGTGGTTTTTGATGTTGCTTCCCTCTATACTGTCTCCTTTTTGCCATCAGAGCAAGGTCATTGCTCTGAGTTTTCAAGTTTTGTCGTCGCTCTTCTTCCTGTAGCAGGATCCCTGTCAGATTTTCAAATGCAGGGGCTTTCTCCCTTGCTGACAGCCCTGTGATAAACACCTGGTATTCATCAGTCATTCTGTTCAACGTGATCATGACCAGATCTGAATCAGAAACTTTTTCTCCGATATCTCCCAATCTGTCCTTCAGGTCTTTGACTCTAGCAATGAATCCAGCAACGGACTCATTCTCCTCCATCTTCAATGCAAACAGTTTGCCTTGAGTGACAAGACACGGTTTGTATTTTGCGTCTCGTATAGGTTTTTGATTGTCGTGCAAATGTCAGTGGACGATTTACAGTCTCTAATATGCGGGATAACATTGTCCTTGATGGAGATATTCAATATGACCTTTGCTTTTGTCTCCCTTTTATCCCAATCTTGTTCTTATGCAGCTGATCCTGGTCTCAGCTCATTTCCTATAACGATCAACTACGCATTTGCACTTTCAAGTAAAGTTTGCATCTTGAATTTCCAGTTGGAGAAATTTGATCCATCGAGTTTGCTAGACTCGTGGAGATACGATTCTATACTGTTATTCATATTGGACTGATAAAATTTCTGATCCTTTGATGAATAAATCTATCCAACTAAACACTTTTAGGACACACTAAAAAAAACCACCACATACCAGATCCGAACCTCTGTTTTGCTGAAAAAAAAATTGTACCTTCAATGAGCCACCACCGGGCAAGTCCGATCTACTGCCACCTAATAGATCAGTAACTCCAATGCGCCTCCACCGGGCAAATCCGATCTACTGTCACCCAACCAGATGAGGAACTCTAATGCGCCACCACCGGGCAAGTCCGATCTGCTGCCACCAAACAGATCAGGAACTCCAATGCGCCTCCACCAGGCAAATCCGATCTGCTGCCACCGAACAGATCTGAAATTTCAAAGTGCCACCATTGGGCAAGGCCGATCTGCAAAAAATTGCAGATTTTTCAAAGAGAAAGAGTCTGGCACTTCTCGACGGCGAAAGATGCGCGCCAGAAACAAAATCGACGTGTCTTACGAAATTGGCGCGATTAATCCTTGCTTTTCCATGCCAATGGGAATTTCTGGCGTGCTGGCGCGATTATCACTATCAAAACCGCACCAAATGGCGTGACTGTTCTTTAAAAACCAGCACCAACCCCACTTTCCGGTCAACAATGGCGCGACTGTTCGCGACGAAACCGCGCCAACCCTTTTTTCGCTTAGAGATGATCAGTCATCTGAGACTTGTGCTTCAGGTGTTACTGCAGTCCCCCTCATTCTACAATTGCTTCTATATACACTACCGCCATTACAGTTTTGTAATCAATGATGCATCCTAAAAAAAGGATTAAGGCTGTCCCTACTCTGTGCTCTAATAGCAAGATAAAACTGAGACTTGAATTGAAAAAGAAGGAGTTGGAGCTCACAGGTGAGTACTGCACCTCGAGACTGCACTCAAACAAAGAGAACTCTCTCTGTTCAGTCTACCCTCATCAAATGAGTAATTACATCATTAAGTACATTACTAGAGATAAATAAGTTGCAACTAGACTCCTAAACTCTAGGAACAAATCCTAAACTAAGGAGATATGTTACAACTTGTGTAACCATTTCTCCATTAATACAAAATAATATTAATTATTTTCAACTTCACTATATAAAATTATAAAAATAAAATAAAATAAAACAATGCAATTAATAATTGCATTGAGTATGGAAAAATTGTTATCAAGAAAAATCTATAATTTTTCCCATAATATTCTTTTCTTAATAATTTATTAAATACTCATTAATATTTAAAAATTAAAAATATTTACAAAACTAATATTTTAAAAATTAAAATAAATATTTCAATATTTACAAAGCTATTGAGATAGCAAAACCATTTGAAGTTACGTTTAAATTTTCTTGCAAAGCTTAAATTTTGTTGGAAAAACAAGCTGAACAACCAATAAATCTCATGCTATTGGGTTTTAAATGAATGGCCGCTGTATATACCTACAGTTCGATTTTGCTAAAGCCGAAATCTAACCTTAAACATATACAACTGCCGTTCATTTAAAGCCCGATGAGAAATATGGTTTGCCGAATGGCATGCCTCTGAAGAGGCTCGACACTATTTTTCTGAGGAGGCTCGACACTATTTTTTTTAAGAGCTAGCAAAAATGCCACTGCCTTTTGAATCTTGATTCCGTTCTCAATCATGGAAGACAGCTCTTTCCCCAAACCATTTTTTGTCCAATATGATTTGATTCGTTTTCTTGCGAAGTGTAGTCTCTCTTTTGGGGCATGTGTGTTTTCCTACCTTTCATAAGGTACTAGCCCAGTTTCATCCCTCGCCAATCACGTCGCTTGCTCTATCATTGATCGCAAATAACCAGAGGAATACCTCAACTACTTGTCATCTGCTCCAAGTGAAGATGGCACAGAAGCAAACAAGCAAACAGTTGAAGGTGACACTGTTTTTACTGCCACAAACTAGTAAATTCAAAATAAATAAAAGTGGCATGCCAAAATTAATTATATATATAACAAAATTATTAATTTTTCTATTTATTTTTTTCCCAGTTATATTTAATACCAGGGCAAAGTAATTTAAGCATAAAATGGCAAGTATATCTATCTAAGAGAGATTTAGGAAAGAAAAGAGTGAAATATCACATTAATTTATTAGTCTAATCATTAAAAAAATGC
>APFE031610282.1:182270-212940 GCA_000404065.3 Pinus taeda | reverse complement strand
GATTGTGGGGAAAAACTCCACAGTTGAGCGCGCTTGAGCCAGAGGAGTTCTGGGATGGGTGACCTCCTGGGAAGTCCTGGTACCGGGTGCAAGCCCCGGAAGTGATGATTGATGCTATGTGATTCGTTCTCCACATTTCACTAGTTTCAATCCCACTTCTTCACCCCTGTGAGCATCCCCCGATGCAATGAGTGCTAAGTGAACTATTCAAAAATCATGAGAAATTAGTCAGTTACGACTACCTCTCATGGAAAAGGTCATACGTGAATGACTTACCTAACGCAGTTGAATCCCAAAATGATATCTAATATAGCTTTCGATTTCTAATATTTTATATGGGAGCCTTCAAGAGGAAGCTTTAGTACTAAGTTACTTTTCTTGACATTGTTTCTCCGACCCCCTTTTTTTATGTGTCCATTTTATTGAACAAATTCCTTTCTTATTTAGATATACATAAAAAACCATTGGACTAAGGGAATTGGCCCCATAGTATAGTGGTATAGCTATTTTTTCCTTTAACTTTTTATACCTTGACCTTTATAACATTTTAACTTTTTGGGCTTAGGCTTTCTCAGCTACACCTTTCTAGTGACATTTGAAAATCCAAACATGAATGGGAATATATTTTTATATATGGAATGGTATAAATATGGAAAATGGATACTTTTAGGTATGGTTATGACGTGGAAGATTGTACTCAACCAGTTTCATAGTAGTAGAAATTGACTTGGGAAATGACACAACTTCTTAAGGAAAATTATGATCCACATCGTACTATAGGGAAAGTAATAAAACTATAGATGTTATGAAGATTTATCAAATTTTATTTTCATATTTATCACTTTCACATCAAATTTATAGGTCATAACACCACATCTAACTTTCAAACAAATGTGATGGCCCTTAGCATTGCAACAACAATGTTATAACTACTAAGGGTCTCAACTTTAATTGTCAACCCAAGGTTCTTACAAACTTAAGAGGGGCTAAAATTATATGTCAATCAAGGAATATATATTCCTTTTGTTGACTTTTATGTATGGGGAAATACTAAAATCAAATATATAAGTACGAATACCAAGTTGACTAACTTATGCTATAGGAGAAATAATACCTTAGGAAATAACTTGTTGAAGAAAGATAGCTCGAAAACCTAGGGTATTTGCAATTAAGGAAGGCACACTTGCACACCTCTAAAATATGAAATGAAATGAAAGAACAATTACTGTACCCTACAAGAAAATAAAAAAATACTACTAAAATGAAATATTGCAAACAATAAACGCTAATTTTGTAGAAAAAACTATTTTTGTAACAAACAAATAAATGGTATGTACAAGGTCTCTCTACCTGAAAGTTTAATTCTTAGGGTTCCAAGAGCGTTATAATTTTATAAGGAATACAAATGATTATTTTAGTGCATATTTGAGTGAATTTAGAAGGTGGGTTGCAAACTATTATAGCAGTCCTTATTTTGCTGCAAGAGACAATCTAGCGAGAAGATGAACATGTCAAAAGAATATTTGGAAAAAAAGGAAGATAAGGTGAAGCTAGAAAGTGATCAGATACGTGTATCCAAGGAATCAAAATAGATTTTCTCCTATCTAACCTAGCAAAATGCAATCCTATAGGGTTTCCTTTAGCTGGAAAAGATATTGCAATGTAGGAATCAATAAGTAGTGGATAGTGAACAATGGTAAACAAATAAAACATATGAAAATAAGTAAACTAAATGTAATGTGATAATTCCATTTACTTATTGTAACCACTACAACTATCATAAGAAAAAACTAAAATAGCTTGCAAGAAAAAGTTGTTTATAAATCTATCTAGCTAACCATGCATGAATGTTATAAACAAAAATGACTTTCATAAATTCTTTGAAAAAATATAAAAGTATATGAACATAGATGATACAAGAGTTATCCTATGCACCTGGGGTGGGCCCTAACCCAAAGAGGCCCAAAATCCTTAGAAGAAATCTAGACTAGGAGTTGAAAATATATATCACTTCTATTAACCGAAACATTGCTTGCACATGACATAGTTACAAAACTTACTAGAAAAACCAACTGTAGACACTTTTGATATTCTTCACATGCTTCTCTATATTTTTATTTTTTACTCCTAATTTACTCGAGCCTCTTTCTTGTAATAAAAAAAACTTTGTCATAAGTAGCAATTTCTGTGTGAGCCTTTCCCATGACTCACCAAAGGGATGTGTGAAAAAAGGTCAATGGAACCATCGATTATAATTACATTCATGCATTAGATCTAAAAAAAATGGATTGAGAAACCACACCTAAATCCTCATAGGTTGATGATTGATGTTGGATAAGGAGCCTTAGGAAAAGAACCCGCTTCTTCTCGAAGATCTTGCCCCTAGAAATCATGATCCAAAAGTCCTACACATAAGCAAAACCAAAAAAGACAAGTTTTCATTCTAAAGAGGGTAGTTTAGGATGAATAAAATATGGACAATAGCATGATAAGAATGGCATGTAGAGAAGGGAAACTATATAGTTTCACCAATGAATCAATTTAAAAGAAATATAAAGATATATCTTTACCAATAAATCCTCCTCTCTAGCAGGCATTATTAGTGTCCCTCGTCAAGCAGAGGATAGCCTCATAAATTAGCAAATCTCTCATTCCATATCAGACTCTCTAGATCTACTTTTCCCTCAGCATGACTAGTTATATAGGCCTTTTCCTCTCTCTTGAGAGAATGCATTTGGATAACTAGGGGAAACATGAGTTAGTAAATTTCTATAGTACTTCACCCATATCAAACTCATAAACAAATCAATTGAATTTATCTCCTCGGGAATGATCAACTGTAGAAGGCTTAATAATATGAGTAATTGCAAAGAGAAAATTTGTGCCCATGACTAATTATAAATTGTGAATGAGATCTAGATGGATAACCAATGAGATTGCAAAAAAACGGTCAAAATCAATGGTACAATCTATGCATTAAGGTCAAGAATACAAGGGCTCCTACAAATGAATCAACTTGGGAAAATAGGCAAATAAAAAATCCCCCTCAATCATGAGGTCAAAAGAGGAAGTGATGGCTGAAATGCATTACAATAAAGACTTATAGCTCAAAATGGGAGGATGTAGCCAAGACTACAAATTTGAATTAGAGTAACATGAATGTTAAAGTCCCAAAACTGTTGATATGATCCCAAAGTCGGGCATACCCATGCTTGATCATAAAGAGAAGCTAGACATGGCTAGCAAATATACACTACAAATCCATGATAACACATGTTAGGAGATGGCCATGAAGAATACAGAGTGGATCCATGTGAAAAACTATACGATCGTATCAAACAACAAATAAAATATGGATCTATGTCACAATATACATCAGTATGACTATGGATACATAGAATAGAGGTGTCCCTAACCAGTCATAAAACTAGATAAATGATACATAACTCCAACATAGATTAGGAAGGGTACCACATAAGAGTGAAATATATTGAATGTAAGTTATTCTGCAAAATATCAATGGTACGAATCTAGATCAACTGAATAGAAGTACTTGTTGGCATTATGATACAGGTGTTGTCCTTCATGGTAACTCACCTAGATGAAAATCCACAGTACAACAGGTTAATAACAAAGAATTACAGATCAGACTCCAAAGAATGAAAAAAGAGAGGTATACACAGGTTCATCTTGTCCAAGCTACATATACACGTATGTTTACTGAACAAAAGGAGAGTATACATACACACACACTTTCATAGAAGGAAAAGTATGTATATATTAAAAAATCAAAAGTTTTTGGTCAAAGGTATTTCTTGGTCCAAGGTATTTCATTGGTGAGAGGTATTTGGTCCTAGGTATTGGTCCTAAGTAGTTTTGGTACATGGTATTGAGAAAGGCCTAAAAATATATAAGGAGGAGAAGATCATTATGCCAATAGTATGAAAGGATAGGAATATCTTATGAAGTGTTGAATCGTATATGCAGGTTAATGAGCTTTTGGTGGTTTGATTGATTTGATCTATGGATGAACCTATAAGGCTGATGAAGGTTGATGCATCGGGATCATAAAGGCTTAAGAGTATTATCATTATGTGGTTTGATCTTGAACAATCTAGATTTGAATACTGATGCATGTTTTATTCTATAAATGTGAGGATCTGGGTATGATTGAAGTCTGGAATAGTTGTGATGTTTTAAGTTATCATTTACAGATCTGTACGCAGGTTCGCTTTAGTAAAAGAGCATATACACGTTGGTTCAACTTATCAAAGTAGCGTATACATCATAAATTTGAATTTGCATATCTGTACGCTGGTTCCATTTGGTAAAAGTGCGCATACACATAGGTTCAACACATGAAAATAGCATATACCATATGAAGTATGATGTTTAAAGTTTCAGTTGTTTGTGTTTACTGTTGTAGAGTTCTAGGTTTTGCTTCATGTACTGGTGATTGTATTCTTGTGACAGTGCTCTGAATGATCAGATTGATTGATTGTGATTTGCTTTAGTGATGATGGGTTGTCAAGTGACTTATTGATTTAGTTTTGGTTGATTCAGAAAGTGATGATTGGGTTTTAGTGATTAGTTGATGGAGATGTATTTGATGGTTGTATTGCAGTTATGATTTTCTGAGTTTCAATGTTGTTGATGGGTCCAATATGAAAATTGGATTAAACGTGGCCTTCAGATTATGGTGTTGTGTTCTAGGAGCATCAAGTTTGAAAATTCATGAAACGTGGTCCCTAGTGGAAGAGTGGAGTTTTCTGTAGGCTATCACCTATGCACTAGTAAACATATTGGCTAGTACAAGAGCTAGGGCGTTGTAGCTCCCTTCCAGTAGTAGCTGGAGAATGAGAGAAGGTTGTAGCCTTCTCCAGGTGGGTGCCTGCGTACTAGTATGAGACTGCACCTGTACAAGATTGTAAACAAATTTTCTTATTATTAAAAAGAAGACAGAGATAACATCAACAGGTGGTTTTCACCCACATTGGGTTTCCACCTTATATCTTGGTGTTCACGTGTGTTGCTTATGTGTGATGCTTTATTCTTCTTTTATTGCACTGCCTAATAAATCTCTAATATACTGGTTTAAGATCACTACGTGATAAATTTTCTAAATAAAAATTTCTATCATATACATTGGTTTCTTTAAGTACAGTCGCGTGTACACGCTAGTTCACTTGACTGAAGTAGCATATATAAATATGTTTGAAAAATAAAATTATAGATCTAATAATACTGATTCACCTCCCTCTCAGTATTATTTCCAACAATTGGTATTAGCACAGGTCCTTCAGAAGAACCTTGATCGCTTGAAGGGAGATCCATCATCATGCGTAATCAAGAAAGCATGGGATTCATCAGACCGCCAATCTTTAATGGGAGAAATTTTGTTTATTGGAAAATAAGAACCACAACCTATCTACAATCACATGGAATAGATGTCTGGGAAATTGTGGGAGGATATACATTTCCAACAACAATTCCTACAGATACGACAGGTAAAAAACAATATGAAACCAATACCAGAGTAGTCAATACTTTATTTGGAAGTCTATCACAATTAGAATTTGTAAAAGTCATGCAACTCAAATCATCCAAAGAAATATGGGACAAAATCGTTCTGAGCTATGAAGGAGACTCTCAAGTAAAACATGATAAGCTTCAAACTCTCAGAATTCAGTATGAAACTCTTAAGATGCATAGTGATGAAAGTATATCTAGTTACTTCTTACGTATAGATGAGTTTGTTAATTGTATGAAGAATACAGTTGAAGAAATAAAGGAAGTTAACTTAGTTGAGAAAGTTTTGAGATTCTTGTCTACTATATTTGAGTCAAAAGTGTCTGCCATAAAGGAAAAACAGGATCTGCAGACTATCACTACCATACAACTTCACAAAATCTTAATTTCCTTTGAGATGAGAAATGCAGGACCATCATATATGAGAGAAGCCACATTTAAAGCTTCAACAAAAGGAAAGGAAGAACATAATGAATCAGGACATATTTGAGAAGAAGAAGATGAGGTAAACTTTGTCGAGAAGCTTTAATGGGGTTCCAGAAGATTTAGAGGTAAGCTACCCTTCAAATTTTTTGCATGTCGCTGAGTTGGTCATTATGCTGGCGAATGTCCCCATAAAGATAAATATTAAGAGGGAAGGAATATGAAAAATGGAATGGAAAACAAGTTGTAAATAAAAGGAGTTACTATACTCATGAAGATAGTGATGGTTTATCAAATAGTGATGAAGATGAAAACATAAACGATTATAGACTTCTAATGGCTTATGACGATGATAATTTTTGGGATGATTTAGATGAGGATGACCTTCATGAAGAAATATCTAAACTCAAAATCTATTTAGAAGAAAAGAATATGATTATAGATACCTTGACATACCAACTTTTTGAAAAAGAAAAACACAATGAAAAACTAGAATGTGAAATTGTAGGTCTAAGAAAGGATCTTGAGAAAACGAAATCTCTCAATCTTAGATTTGCTAAAGGATCAAAAAATTTCAATGAAATTATCAAAGTGCATCATTCTCCTATGATAATGATAGCTCTTGGATATACTAAACAAGCATCTCAATCACAGAAGCCATCAACCTCCACTAAAAGCTACTTTGATGCAGCAAAGAACAGTGAACAGTATAACAATCGTCAGCAAAGGCATAAAGAAGATCATCACGTAAATCAGACTCAATTTACTCCAAGGATGAATATAAGCCACAACCAACCTCAGGTAAATCATACTCAATTTGTTCCAAAGATGAATATCAATAGAAACTACAATCACAAGGTCAATAGATTCGATAGTCACAGGAAATTATTTAATGGGAAATGTTTTTCATGTCATAATTTTGGACACAAAGCTGCTCAACGTGTAGCTTACAAAACCATTGTGACTAGAGAAGCACAAAGTCAAAGGAATGTGATAAGGATCAAGAAAAGTTCCTATAATAACTTTTCTCTTCTTGAAAATGAAATAGAATGCTCAATCTATAACAACTATGGTCATGAAGAATCTAAATGCAGGAGCAAATTTTGGCAAAGATCTCAAAAGGAGTGAACTCCATTAAATCCCAAGATATGGAGAAGTAAAGAATCTAAAATAGAAAGATGTGCCATAGCCTTGTATGTAGAAGGACAAGAAAATCAGTGGTACATCGACAGTGGATGCTCAAAACACATGACAGGTGACAAAGAAAAACTTCACTCATAAAATGCCTTAGAAAAGGAAAGAGTGTCTCATTTGGAAATGACACTCCTGTTTCCATAAAAGGTAAAGGCCTTGTTTTCTTGAAAGAAAAGGTTAAAGCTGGAAACGTTATGTATGTAGATAGTTTAAAGCATAACCTATTGAGTGTCAATCAAATGTGTGATCAAGGAAATGAAGTGGTGTTTCGATCAAACAGATGTGTTGTTCGTGAGCTTGATACAGGAGAGACTGTGATCAAAGGTACAAGAACTCCAAACAACTTATACATACTCAAGGGAGGACAACAACAATGCTATCTAAGAAAAAATGATGAAAACTAGCTATGGCATAGAAGATTGGGACATCTAATCTTTTCTCAAATAAGAAAAGAATGCATATTCAAGGTTTTTCGTGATCTTCTAGATATCAGCATGCTTGAAAATACAATATGAAAACCATGTCAAATTGGTAAGCAACTAGAGCTCACTTCATTGAAAAATAAGGGTCAGCTAGTAAGCCTCTTGAACCTATCCATACTGATTTAGGTGGACCATCAAGGAAAAAGTCACCTCGTGGAGAAGAATACTTTATTTTGTTCATTGATGATTTTTCCAGAATGTGTTGGATATGTCTTGTAAAGCATAAAGATGAAGAATTTGAAAAGTCCCAAGCCTTCAAATCTTTGGTTGAAAATGAATCATATCTAAAAATCAAATGCCTCAAATCTAATCGAGGAGGATAATTTACCTCGAATGAATTCTTTGACTTTTGTGAACAACATGGAATAAAAGGCAATTCTCCACTGCAAGGACTCCTTAGCAAAATGAAGTGTTAGAAAGAATGAACAGAACTGTTCAACAAATGGCTCGAGCTATATTAATCTGGAACTCCTACAACCTTCTGGGGTGAAGCTGCATTTTCCGCCATAACTATTCTCAACCAAGCAAATGTTTGGGTAAATAGCACTCAAACTCCACATGAACTTTGGTATGGTAAGACTCCTACTGTAAAATACTTTAAATTTTTTGGAAGCAAATGTTATATCAAAAGGACTGATGAAAAACTTGGTAAGTTTGAGCCCAGACAAGATGAAGTTATTCTTCTTGGTTACTCTTCCCCAAGTAAAGGATATATATGTTATAATAAAAAACTTGGGAAATTTTTTGAAAGCATTGATGTTGTAGTTGATGAAGCATGCAAAATGTTGGAAATAATACTGAGAGGGGGGTGAATCAATATTTGTAAGTCAACAATATGTCATTTCCATAATCAGATTCATATACGCTACTTCAGTTAATGGAACTTGCGTGTATACACAACTGTATTTAAGACAACTAGCGTATATCCTACAAACTTATGATTCAGTTAATTTATCGTATGTTGATCTTTAATCAGTACATCAAAACCATATAAGCATTAACCAGGTGCAGTAAAACAGCACATAAAATTGCAAGCACATGAACACAAGATATAAGGTGGAAACCCAATGTGGGTGAAAACCACCTGGTGCAATCCTCTCTATCTTCTTTTCAATAATAAGCTTCTTTTTAGAATTTTTGTACTGGTGCAGTCTTATAACAGTATGTAGGATTCTACCTGCAGAAGGCTACAACCTTCTCTCATTCTCCAGCTTCTCCTGGAAGTGAGCTACAACCACCTAGCACTTGTACTAGCTGATGTGTTTACTTGTATGTAGGTGAAGGCCTACAGAAGGCTACAACGTTCTCTTTTCTTCCAGGGACCATGTTTCATAAATTTTCAGACTGAATCCATCAATAACATCAATCAAACATCAACTTTATCTGCATCAACCAATCTCCTTTGCTCCAACCAAAATGGAATCAATCAATCACTTCTCAGAATCTTGTAATCAGAATACAATAACAATAACCAGAACCCAAGCCAAAACCCAAAACACTTCAACAACAAACAGAAGTAGCTAAAGCATATTTTATGAGATATACACTAATTCAATGTATCGAACCTACATACATATGTTGTTTTGTCAAGGCGAACTTGTGTACAGATCTGCAAATCAAATTTAAGATGTATACGTTTCTTTGATATGCAGAACCAGCGTGTATACATGCCTATTCTAAGGTGAACCTGCGTACATATCTATAAATGATGATTTAATCTTTACAACGATTCGAGACATTAGTTATACCCAAATCGTCATATTTATAGTCTACAACATGTGCCAATTATTCAGATAAAAGATCAAAACACAAAAAGTTACTTCACTTCAAGCCTTAAGATCATGACCTATCATGCGCTAAGATTCATCCTTGATTCAAATCCAGTTGTGACCCAATAACATATATCCTAGATCTTGCTCCTCATTAGATATTCAATGCATGACTGCCTTTGCCTAATGATATTCTCCTCTTCTTATAGGCTTAGGCCTTACTCAATACCATGGACGAAAACCACTTAGAACCAATACCTTGGACCAAATACCTGGGGTCAACACTTCGGACAAGATACCTTGGACCAAATCTAAGGATCAAAATACCATGGACCAAATACCACATAACAAAACTAAGTTTTCCGACATGTACGCACCTTTCCTTCCGTGAAAGTGCATGTGTACGCTATACACTGTTCTGATATGCAGAACCAGTGTGTATATGCGCCTTTGCTAAAGTGAACTTATGTACAGATCTATAAACGATGGTTTAATCTTTACAACAATTTTAGATTACAGTTATACCTAGATCATCATATTTACAGTCTACAACATGCGCCAGTTATTCAGATAAAATATCAAAACACGCAAAGATACTTCACTTCAAGCGTTAAGATCTTGACCCATAAATAGAACTTATCCTTCATCAAGTGCTCAGGTTCATCCTTGATTTAGATCTAGTTGTGCACCATAATCCAATAATGAATATTCTACATCTTGCTCTTCATTAGATATGCAATATTTGAGTGCCTTTGCCTAATGATCTTCTCCTCCTTTTATAGTCTTAGGCCTTACTCGATACCATGGACCAAAACCACTTAGAACCAACACCTTGGACCAAATACCTAGGGTCAACACTTCGGACAAGATGCCTTGGACCAATACCGAGGATCAAAATAACATGGACCAAATACCACGGACCAAAACTAAGTTTTCCAACATTTGCGTGCCTTTCCTTCTGTGAAAGTGTGTGTACGCTATACGTGTCTTTTGGTCTGCAAACCTGCATGTACACACGGCTTGGTCAATGGGGAACCTACGTATACCTCTCTTTCTTCATTCTTAACTATGATCTATCATCTGAGTGAGTTTCCATCAAGGATAACACTTGTGTCATAGTGCCAAATCTATGTCATAATGCCAACTCAAAAATCCAAAACAGATAAAAACAAAAGATTATAACAATGAAGAAGATGCAGATTATTTCCCCACATCAAACCACAATGATATTGAACAAGAAACCAATGAAGCACTAGAGAAAGAGACAACCATAGAAGAAAAGACTCCGTCTAGGTATGATAAGAAAAAATAATCCAGAAACTCAAATTTTAGCGGAAAAAGAGGTAGGTGTATAGACAAGAAGAACTATTACAAAAACCTCAAGCTATATAGAATTATTATCCTCCACTGAACCTCAAAATTTAAATGAAGCCTGAAAAGATGAATGTTGGGTCAAGGCCAGGAATGAAGAACTTGAGCAAATTGAAAAGAATAATACTTGGGAATTAGTTCCTAGACCTCATGATAAAAATATTATAGGAATTAAATGGATATTCAAAAGCAAGCTGAATGAAAATGGAGAAGTCATTAGAAACAAGGCCAGACTTGTTTTTAAAGGATATGCTCAACAAGAAGGTATATACTTTGAAGAAACTTTTGCACTTGTTGCTAGACTTGAAGCCATAAGGATGTTTCTTGCTCTTTTTAGCTTTCACAAATTCAAAGTATACCAAATGGGTGTAAAATTTGCTTTCCTTAATGGAGATTTATAAGAACAAGTTTATATTGATCAACCAAATGGATTCATTCTTGGAAATAATGCAAAACTTGTATGCCGACTCAAAAAGGCTCTCTATGATCTGAAACAGCCTCCAAGGACCTGGTATTACCACTTTGACAAATATCTACACCAACAAGGTTTTACAAAAGGTTCAATAGATAGCAACCTCTATACAAAGATTGAAACTGATAAATTGCTAATTATTTTTGTTTATGTTGATGATATCATTTTTGGTAGCATTGAAGAATCCATGACTCATAATTTTTCTTCAGTAATGCAGCAAGAATTTGAAATGTCCTTGTTTGGTGAAATTACCTATTTTCTTTGTCTACAAGTTCAACAAAATAAAGATGGTATTTTTCTTTCACAAACCAAATATCTCAAACAGATCTTGAAAAGGTACGGCAGGGAAGATTCTAAACCTGTATGTACCCCAATGGTAACAGGATGCAGTCTCAGCTCAAATGATGAATCAACAACAGTACATCAACCAACTTACAGATCCATGATTGGTAGTCTGCTTTATCTAATAGGTACCTAACCTAACATCATGCATGCAGTAGGAATAGTTGGAAGATTCCAGGCAAATCCAAAGGAATCACACCCTCAAGCGGTCAAAACAATTTTCAAATATCTTCAAGGAACTCATAACTTTGGTTTATGGTATTGTAGAGATACAGATCTTACTCTTCATACATATACAGATGGAGATTGGGAAGGAACTGTTGATGATAGAAAAAGCACTAGTGGTGGTGCATTTTATATGGGTTCCAAATTAGTATATTGGTCCAGCAAGAAATAAAGTTCAATTGCTTTATTTACAGCTGAAGCAGAATATGTGGCTGTTGCATCTTGCTGCACACAACTACTTTGGATGATGCAAACCTTGCAAGACATTCAGATCACATGTACTCCACCCATCTCCATTCTATGTGATAATACAAGTGCCATCATTATTTCAAAGAATCTAGTCATGCACTGCAAGACCAAGCACAAACACATCAAATACCATTTTCTACATGAACAAGTGCTTGAACAAAAGGTCAAATTGGAGTATGCTCCCTCCAAAGAATAAGTTGTTGATATATTCACTAAACCACTGCTGAAAGAGATATTTGAATATCTCAGACAAAAGTTGGGAGTAGTCGCTACATCATCCTGTTGTTAAATCCAATTCTTCAAAGAAAGGTTATTATACCCATGTTTTATGGAGTATAGTCACATACACATGCGGTTATATGTGGGTCAAGAAGCGTATATGTTTTTCAGACAAGAAAAACAGTGGGGTAGGCTCTGATATGGGTGCTCTAACTGAAATTGATGATTAATGTCTATCGATATGCTTTGTTCACTAATTTTTTATCTCACTGAAAAAGATGCCTTAATCATTGACTTGTTAACAATGCGGAGGTAGCACAAGTTCATGGGGAGCATTAGCCTTCACGTGCATTCAACATTGTTGGCATTATGGTTGCTGAGTCCAGCTATGGCTTCAGATATTTATACCATTTGTCTCTTAAGTCATGTAAAAGTCTAGGGTGTGATATGTCTTCTCATACATTTGAATGAGTCTTCTTGGACAAATGATGCAATTTGTATCCCCACTTTACATGGGATGGATGATGTAATATTTATTGTTTCTATCATGTATAAACAATTGCTATATCCCCACTTGGTTGGGACATGGATGTATGTATGAGTCATTGGTGATAGGAAGGTCATACTCAGATGGTTGAGTTATAGAGTCATCTTATTCTTTTAGAAAATATTTTTTTACAAACTCAGCTTGTGCTTAGGGGGGAGCGTGGATGGTTTCAGTGCATCTCAGCATGTACAGAAGGGGAGCTCAATCAGATAATTCAGCATGTACACAAGGGGAGCTTAATCACATAATTCAGCATGTACACAAGGGGAGCATGAACAACATAATGTATGTCAAAGGGAGAAAATATCTTGGTCCACCCTTTTCGCTTGATGTCAAAGGGGGAGAGTGACTTGGTGTTGTTGCTGCAATCAAGTCCAAAGGGGGATATTGTTGGTAGTTTGATATAGGTGTTGTCCTTGATGGTAACTCACTCAGATGAAAGATCACAATACAACAGGTTAACAGAAACGAATTATAGATCAGACTCCGAAGAATGAAGAAAGAGAGGTATACACAGGTTCACCTTGTCGAAGCTGCATATACACGTAGGTTTACTAAACAAAATGAGCGTATACATAAACATGCACTTTCACAAAAGGGAAAGCGCATCTATCTTGGAAAACAAAAAGTTTTTGGTCCAAGGTATTTGATTGGTTGGAGGTATTTGTCCAAGGTATTGGTCCTAATTAGTTTTGGTCCATCGTATTGAGAAAGGCCTAAAATTATATAAGGAGGAGAAGATCATTATGTCAATAGTGTGCAAGGATTTGAATATCTTATGAAGTGTTGAATCATATATCCAAGTTAGTGATGTTCTGATGGTTTGCTTGATCTGGTCTAAGGATGCACCTATAAGGCTGATGAAGGTTGATGGACCAACATCATAAAGGCTGAGGAGAATTATCATTATGTGGTTTGATCTTGAACAGTCTAGATCTAAATACTGACGCATGTTTTATTCTATAAATGTGATGATCTGGGTATGACTGAAGTATAGAATAGTTGTGATATTTTAATTTATCATTTACAGATCTGTATGTTGGTTCACTTTAGTAAAAGAGTGTATACACGCTCGTTCAGCATGTCAAAGTAGTGTATACATCATAAATTTGAATTTGTAGATCTGTATGTTGGTTCCCTTTGGTAAAAGTGCATATACACACAGGTTCAACACATGGAAGTAGTGTATACGTTATGAAGTATGATTTTCAACTAATATTGATTATGATTTTAAAAGCCAAAGTTCAGATGCCATGTGTTGGTTCAATTTTACTTATCAATCTTTCACGCATATAGAGAGTAAATGAATGACCAATGAAAATGACTTGTCCCAAGTGCCTTAATATTTCGTATGGGTGTTAAAATCATTATCAAAGAAGTCACAATTTTGCAAAAGATTTAAAAACCAAAGTTCAGATTGCAAAAGAATTAAAAACCGAAGTTCAGATACCATGTGTTGGTTCAATTTTACTTATCAATCTTGAACACTCTTGAGAGTGAATGAATCACCAACGAAAATGAATTGTGCCATGTGCCTTGACATTTCGTATAGGTGTTAAAATTATTCTTAGTTTTGAACTCTTATTTGAATGTCACATTATAATATCAAAGACATTTAATCTATGTCGCACTGAATAATAATTCTATATTAAAAATAGGATTATCGTATTTCAGGTTTGTATTCTATTACGGTTTTTACATTTTCAGTTTGGAACTTAAAAATCACATTACTATATGAAAGAGATCTATTATTATTTTAGCTACTATGTTTATATAATATTTTTTTATTGTTTTATTAATAGAAATTAATTTGTTAGCTTTTATATATTTATCTATTAAACTAATGTTATCTTCATTTATTTTTCAATGTAATTTAAATTAGTATTACTATATTATTATAGTCTAGTTGTTTTTAGTGCATGTTTTTTTTTATATTCCCGTGAGATAAGCCTTATGTTAATCTAGTCTAATGAAGTTTTTTTTATTAACATAAGCAATCTAACATGGTGTAAAAAATAAATACAAAAAGGAGAGGACATGTCGAGATGTTTCTAGAGGAACCTTGTTAGAGACATATGCATGAGATGATGGTTCGTTTCACTTTACATCATTTTGTGACTTTAATCTATGAAGGAGATAGTTATGACAAGTAATCATAACCCTTCAATGTACAGGTTAATTTTGGAATCTCACGATTTGAAGGAAACATATATAAAAAATATTTGGAGAGAATATGAGGTTAGCTAAAGGGTTATTTCTATGTTTATAACTTGTTCATAATGTTCCTTTCCATCAGAAAAAATTATGGATTACTTACTATGCACAACACTTTAGAGATGATTCTAGAGCACATGAGACAAAACCCACTTATGGAGTTTTTCAATCCCTTAGGGAGGAGTATTTATATTTTGGAAGCTATGAAGACTAATACAAAATATGAGAAATCTTACTCCAAAGTAAAAAATAGATAGTGTCAATGTACACTATCACCTTCCATGATGTATAGAAAAAACAAATATCAAGGACCTTAGAGTAACACTTGGTTTTAATATATGTCAACAAAATGCATAGATACATCTAGAAGGAAATTTAGTTTCTAGACATATTTTTATTGCAGATAGATTATCATTATTCGATCAAGGTTGAAGATTGTTTTGAAATAAGGATAAGAGTTTGTGGTGGAAAACTAACCACGTTAAAAATAGATAAAGGGAAATTTCCAACATTCAAGGGAAAGGATATTAACCAAGACAAGGAAATCATTAGCATTTTAACTAAATGGATAAATCAAAGGACACAGGGAAATGTTTCAAAACTAATAAAATCCATTAGACAAACAAGGATCAATTATGTGTTATATATTGTCTATTTGAAATTCTTGGTCTTCGCTTCATAGTTAACAACATCATAGACCATACATAGAACATAATATTACTATCACAACCACAAATCTCTATCTAGCTGAAACAAAAAGAGTATGAAGAAAGTGAGAACCAACACAATGGAGCACTTTATGAGTTTGTCACAACTTATAACATGTGGATTGAGTTCATTATCTTCGAAAGTTAGTAAACATGGAAAAAATGCTCAAATTTTATATTTAGAACAATTCGTAGTCTAAGATTAAGATAAATTTATAGTATATTTTCCTCAGTAAAGATCAAATATCAATGGTGCAATGAATAGTATTCCAAATAGTGAAAATTTCCATGTGTTAACAAAATATTCAAGCATTTTATACATTTCGTAAACTATATGAAGAATGTATTAAAAATGAGAATACTAAGATTAGATTAATGTTTTATCATGTGAATTTATGGTTTTTTCATTTCAAGTTTTAAAATAGACAACAACTCTACAAAAAGCAAGCAATTAAACCTTTAAAAAAATTTACAAACGATGAGATGTTAGCCTTAGGAACCAAGTTGTTTCTATAACCAATGCATTGATTTGCAATACTCAATCATATTATGCGTTGTGTAAAATATATGAAGAATAAACTATGAATTATAATACTAAGCTTAGATGAATGTTTTATCATATGTGTTAAAGGATTTCTCATTTAAGATTAGAGAAGAGACCAGATATCTACAAAAATAAAGAAAGTAAACATTTAAAACCATCTTACAAATGATGAGATATTAGCCTTAGGAGCTAATTTTTTGCAACTAATCCATTGTTTTGCTTAAGGAAAGCACAAATATCATAATTATGCTCTAACATTGTGGCGATGATTTATCAAAACAAAGGTTGACCATTTAAATGAGCTATAAATCCTTATTATATGTGAGGGAGATAAACCGTTACATCTTTTATGTGTTCATAATGTATCTAGCCTTCATATTTTCAAACTCTTGTCTCATGAGGCAAAATATACTAATCACGTTAAAAAATGTACAAGATGTAAACCTTCATGAGATGAAATTATGTGACAAAAAGATCAAGTTTTTTCACGTAATGATTTAGTTATTACACCATTGGAAACATCCATTTTATCATTTCGATTTTATTAACCATGCCAATAACCCAACTTTGTCAATTAAACCTTTTCAATGGAAGTGATAAAATATCAAGGTTAACATTCACCTTTGTTTTTTCCAAGAATAAAAAATGTAATTGAAAGAGAAATGATATAATTTAGCACTTACAATATTTTTTTGTAAATTGAATTATGTGCAAAAATGAGAAAGTTAAAATTAGGCTCTATATCCCTAATTTCAACTAAGTCCACTAGACCACTAGATTTCTTATGTCAACTTTAAGGATGTACGAGGAGAAAAATTACTACCATGAGATAGATCCAAACATGATAAGTTCCAACAATTGAAATAACATATATATATATATATATATATAATATATTATATATATATATATATAATATATATATATATAAGTCTAACTCAAAAGGGCTATCGGGTAGTTCAGTCAATTATAGGTGAAGTCCTTATAAACAATGAGCTAATGTTTAGTGAGTCGAGATGGATTTCCTCTCAACCATTAAATAGGGTAAATAACTTCCCTATGCATGGATGGAGTCTGTAGGGGTAGCAATCCTTTATGAATGATCTCATAAGTACTAACATGTTGTACTTCATGTTTGGCTAAGGCAAAAGGAATATCCCTAAGATATCTTACTTTAGTGTAAAGGAAAAAAACAATAATGATTAAGGGACAAGGAAAGATTTTTATACCTTGATTTTCCTCCCAAGTGGAGCAAGGTTTCCCTATTTGACATTTTAGTCACTCTTTCCTCCAACATATTTGAAAACATAATAATACACCTTGAAATATCTAAGAAACAAAATTAGAATAAATAAAAGAATAATAATAGTCTTAGTAGGAAAATATCTCGATATTCTCCAACCAATGAACATGACAAATACTCCCTCCTCATATAGATAAAATGTTTTCTCAATAGAAAGTGCTAATATAATGTGCTAGATCAAACATGAGTGAACACCATGAGCTTGAGTGAAATCAATGAAAAAATACAATGTTTGGGTATAAGAACACCCACAAGATAACAATAGGTCCCTCCTTTAATGCATTAAAAAATGTAATTATAAATCACCCATGTGGTCTAGTGAGGCTAAGTACAAGTGCAATATCCTAAAAAGTTTCCAATGTCCCATAAATTGAGTGAACAATATTCAATAGTAGGCCAAAATTTTAGAGTCTTCCTCCAACTTACTCTATGAGCTGAGTAATAAGTGATATTAAATATAACAACCTCCCAAGAATCATGACGTTATGCCATGCATGTGGGACATCGAAGATGATTAATGAAAGAAAATTTTCACATGTGGCTTCTTAATGATTAGCACTTCTCATTAAAATAGTGTGGATAAAGCAACATGATGTTCTAGCGATTGTAGTAAGTTGTGACCACGTGTAACCACCCCATAGAAGTCATCAACCCACTCAAGAAACCTCCTATGTGTGGTCCATGAGTCTATCACAAAAATGCATGTGAATGAATCTATCTAATTGGGAAAGGGAGCCATCATAAAGTGGTCAATACATCAGTTGCGATGATGTGGCATCCTTTTCATCACTTGATGAACTTCCATAGATCCTAATGCAGTAACATGTATCCTGATGAAGTAAAAAATTCTGAGTGTTGATAAATACAACCAGATATAAATACATGGATCCCATGGAAGAATCATGGACCCCAATGTAGTGGCCTAGATCTTGAGGCATCGTACATGGATTCTTATACAATTGTTGAATTGTAGTGGTGGCTGCAACACCTTTACAAGTGATTATGTGGTGTGCACTTAGTTGTCTCTCTTAAAATAAATAAAGGTTAATTACTAAAATTTTCCTAAATTTTACCATTGGGGAATAAAATTAACCATTATAAACGAGAGAAATCCTAGGAGAAAAAGCATTTCCCAAGTCCCCAAATATAAGGTAGGTAATGTGAAAAATACTTATGGGAGAAGAAGGGGAAATTCTTATGTGATGGCACCCAAGGTCATATAATATTATATATAGGTATTAAAGCTTTTTTCAACTAGCTTTCAATTTCTAAGATTTTATATGGGAGCCTTCAAGAGGAAGCTTTAGTACTAAGTTACTTTTCTTGACATTGTTTCTCCGACCCCCTTTTTTTATGTCTCCATTTTATTGAACAAATTCATTTCTTATTTAGATATACATAAAAAACCATTGGACTAAGGGAATTGGCCCCATAGTATAGTGGTATAGCTAAATCTTCATTATTTTTTCCTTTAACTTTATTATACCTTGACCTTTATAACATTTTGAGTTTTTGGGCTTAGGCTTTCTCAACTACACCTCTCTAGTGACATTTGAAAATCCAAACATGAATGGGAATATGTTTTTATAGATGGAATGGAATAAATATGGAAAATCGATACTTTTAGGTATGGTTTGGACGTGGAAGATTGTACCTCAACCAGTTTCATAGCTGTAGAAATTGACTTGGGAAATGACACACCTTCTTAAGGAAAATTATGCTCCACATGGTACGATAGGGAAAGTAATAAAACTATAGATGTTATGAAGATTTATCAAAAATTATTTTTCATATTTATCACTTCCACATCAAATTTATAGGTGATATCACCACATCTAACTTTCAAACGAATGTGATGGCCCTTAGTATTGCAACAACAATGTTATAACTACTAAGGGTCTCAACTTTAATTGTCAACCCAAGGTTTGTACAAACTTAAGAGGGGCTGAAAGTATATATCAATCAAGGACTATATATTACTTTTGTTGACATTTAGTATGGGGAAATACTAAAATCAAATCTATAAGTACAAAGACCAAGTTGACTAACTTATGCTATAGGAGAAATGATACCTTAGGAAATAACTTGTTGAAGAAAGATAGCTTGAAAACCTAGGGTATTTTCAATTAAGGAAGGCACACCTACACACCTCTAAAATATGAAATGAAATGAAAGAACAATTATTGTACCCTACAAGAAAATAAAAAAATACTACTAAAATGAAATATTGCAAACAATAAACCCTAATTTTGTAGAAAAAATTATTTCTGGAACAAACAAATAAATGGTATGTTCAAGTTCTCTCTACCTGAAAGTTTAATTCTTAGGGTCCCAAGAGCGTTATAATTTTATAAGGAATAGAAATGATTATTTTAGTGCATCTTGGAGTGAATTTAGAAGGTGGGTTGCAAACTATTATAGGAGTCCTTATTTTGCTGCAGGAGACAATCTAGCGAGAAGATGAACATGCCAAAAGAATATTTGGAGAGAAAGGAAGATAAGGTGAAGCTAGAAAGTGATCATATACGTGTATCCAAGGAATGAAAATAGATTTTCTCCTATCTAACCTAGCAAAATGCAATCCTATAGGGTTTCCTTTAGCTGGAAAACATGTTCCAATGTAGGAATCAATAAGTAGTGGATAGTGAACAATGGTAAACAAATAAAACATATGAAAATAAGTAAACTAAATGAAATGTGATAATTCCATTTACTTATTGTAACCACTACAACAATCATAAGAAAACTAAAATAACTTTCAAGAAAAATTTGTTTATAAAACTATCTAGCTAACCATGCATGAATGTTATAAACAAAAATGACTTCCATAAATTCTTTGAAAAAATATAAAAGTGTATGAACATAGATGATACAAGAGTTATCCTGTGCACCTGGGGTGGGCCCTAAATCAAAGAGGCTCAAAATCCTTAGAATAAATCTAGACTAGGAGTTGAAAATATATATCACTTCCATTAACTGAAAAATTGCTTGCGCATGACACAGTTACAAAACTTACTAGAAAAACCAACTGTAGACACTTTTGATATTCTTCACATGCTTCTCTATATTTTTATTTTTTACTCCTAATTTACTTGAGCCTCTTTCTTGTAATAAAAAAAAAAATTGTCATAAGTAGCAATTTCTGTGTGATCCTTTCCCATGACTCACCAAAGGGATGTGTGAAAATAGGTCAATGGAACCATCAATTATAATTACATTCATGCATTACATCTAAAAAAAATGGATTGAGGAACCACACCTAAAACCTCATAGGTTGTTGATAGATGTTGGATAAGGAGCCTTAGGAAAAGAACCCACTTCTTCTCGAAGATCTTGCCCCTAGAAATCATGATCCAAAAGTCCTACACACAATCACAACCAAAAAAGACAAGTTTTCATTCTAAAGAGGGTAGTTTAGTATGAATAAAATATGGACATTAGCATGATAAGAATGGCATGTAGAGAACGGAAATTATATAGTTTCACTAGTGAATCAATTTAAAAGAAATATAAAAATATATCTTTACCGATAAATCATGCTCTCCATCTAGCATTATTAGTGTCCCTAGTCAAGCAGAGGATAGCCTCATAAATTAGCAAAGCTCTCATTCCATATCAGACTCTCTAGATCTACTTTTCCCTCAGCATGACTAGTTATATAGGTCTTTTCCTCTCTCTTGAGAGAATGCATTTGGATAACTAGGGGAAACATGAGTTAGGAAATTTCTATAGTACTTCACCCATATCAAATTCATAAACAAATCAATTGAATTTATCTCCTTGGGAATGATCAACTCTAGAAGTCTCAATAATATCAGTAATTGCAAAGGGAAAATTTGTGCCCATGACTAATTATAAATTGCGAATGAGATCTAGATGGATAGCCAATGACATTGCCAAAAAAGGGTCAAAATCAATGGTACAATCTATGCATCAAGGTCAAGAATACAAGGGCTCCTAGAAATGAATCAACGTGGGAAAATAGGCGAATAAAAAATGCCCCTTAAAGCATGAGTTCAAAAGAGGAAGTGATGGCCGAAATGCATTACGATAAAGACTTATAGCTCAAAATGGGAGGATGTAGCCAAGACTACAAATTTGAATTAGAGTAACATGAATGCTAAAGTCCCAAAACTATTGATATGATCCCAAAGTCGGGCATACCCATGCTTGATCATAAAGATAAGCTAGACATCGCTACCAAATATACACTACAAATCCATGATAACACATGTTAGGAGATGGCCATGAAGAATACAAAGCGGATCCATGTGAAAAACTATAGGATCATATCAAACAACAAATAAAATATGGATCTATGTCACAATATACATCAGTATGACTATGGATACATAGAATAGAGGTGTCCCTAGCTAGTCCTAGAAGTAGATAAATGATACATAACTCCAACATACATTAGGAAGGGCACCACATAAGAGTGAAATATATTGAATGTAGGTTATTCTGCATAATATCAATGGTACGAATCTATATCAACTGAATAGATGTACTTGTTGGCATTATGATACAGGTGTTGTCCTTCATGGCAACTCACCTAGATGAAAATCCATAGTACAACAGGTTAATAACAAAGAATTACAGATTAGACTCCAAAGAATGAGAAAAAAGGTATAAACATGTTCATCTTGTCCAAGATGCATATACACGTAGGTTTACTGAACAAAAGGAGTTTATACATACACACACACTTTCATAGAAGGAAAAGCGTGTATATATTGGAAAAGCAAAAGTTTTAGGTCCAAGGTATTTCTTCATCCAATGTATTTCTTGGTCCAAGATATTTGATTGGTGAGAGGTATTGGTCCTAGGTAGTTTTCGTCCATGGTATCAAGAAAGGCCTAAAAATATATAAGGAGGAGAAGATCATTATGCCAATAGTATGAAAGGATTTGAATATCTTATGAAGTGTTGAATCATATATGTAGGTTAATGAGCTTCTGATGGTTTGATTGATCTGATCTAAGGATGCACCTATAAGGCTGACGAAGGTTGATGCATCGGGATCATAAAGGCTTAAGAGTATTATCATTTTGTGGTTTGCTAGATCTGAATACTGATGCATGTTTTATTCTATGAATGTGAGGATCTAGGTATGACTAAGGTCTAGAATAGTTGTGATGTTTTTAGTTATCATTTACAGATATGTACGAAGTTTCACTTTCGTAAAAGAGTGTATACACGTTGGTTCAACATATCAAAGTAGCGTATACATCATAAATTTGAATTTGCATATATGTACGCTGGTTCCATTTCGTAAAAGTGCGCATACACACAGGTTCAACACATGGAAGTAGTGTATACCTTATGAAGTATGATGTTTAAAGTTTCAGTTGTTTTTGTTTACTGCTGCAGAGTTCTAGGCTTTGCTTCATGTCCTGGTGATTGTATTCATGTGACAGTGTTCTGAATGATCAGATTGATTGATTTTGATTTTATTTAGTGATGATGGGTTGTCAAGTGATTTATTGATTTAGTTTTGGTTGATTCAGAAAGTGATGATTGGGTTTTAGTGATTGGTTGATGGAGATGTATTTGATGGTTGTATTGCAGTTATGATTTTCTGAGTTTCAATGTTGTTGATGGGTCCAATATGAAAATTAGATGAAACGTGCCCTTTAGATTATGGTGTGATGTTCCAGGAGTATCTAGTCTAAAAATTCATGAAACATGGTCCCTAGTGGAAGAGTGGGGTTTTATGTAGGCTAGCACCTATGTACTAGTAAACATATTGGCCAGTATAAGAGCTAGCGGGTTGTAGCTCCCTTCCAGTAGTAGGTAGAGAATGAGAGAATGTTGTAGCCTTCTCCAGGTGGGTGCCTGCGTACTGGTATGAGATTGTGCCAGTACAATATTGTAAACAAATTTTCTTATTATTAAAAAGAAGACAGAGATGACAACAATAGGTGGTTTTCACCCACATTGGGTTTCCACCTTATATCTTGGTGTTCATGTGTGTTGCTTATGTGTGATGCTTTATTATTCTTTCATTGCACTGCCTAATGATCTTTGATACACTCGTTGAAGCTCACTACGTGAAAATTTTTCTAAATCTAAAGTTCTATGCATATACGTTGGTTTCTTTAAGTACAGTCTCGTGTACACGCTAGTTCACTTGACTGAAGCAGCATATATAAATATGTTTGACAAATAAAATTATAGATCTAATAATACTGATTCACCTCCCTGTTAGTATTATTTCCAAAAATTGGTATTAGCACAGGTCCTTAAGAGGAAGCTTGATCGCTTGAAGGGAGATCCACCATTATGTGTAATCAAGAAAGCATGGGATTCATCAAACCACAAATCTTTGATGGGAGAAATTTTGTTTATTGGAAAATAAGAACCACAACCTATATACAATCACATGGAACAGATGTCTGGGAAATTGTGGGAGGAAATACATTTCCAACAACAATTCCTACAGATAGGACATGTGAAAAGCAATATGAAACCAATGCCAGAGTAGTGAATACTTTATTAAAAGTCTATCACAATCAGAATATGTAAAAGTCATGCAACTCAAATCATCCAAAGAAATATGGGACAAAATCGTTCTGAGCTACTAAGGAGACTCTCAGGTAAAACATGCTAAGCTTCAAACTCTCAGAATTCAGTATGAAACTCTTAAGATGCATAGTGATGAAAGTATATCTAGTTACTTATTATGTATAGATGAGGTTTTTAATTGTATGAAGAATCTAATTGAAGAAATAAAGGAAGTTACCTAAGCTGAGAAAGTTTTGAGATCCTTGTCTACAAAATTTGAATCAAAAGTGTCTTCCATAAAAGAAAAACAGGATCTGCAAACTATCACTATCACACAGCTTCACAGAATCTTAACTACCTTTGAGATGAGAAATAGAGGACCATCAGGTATGAGAGAAGCCAAATTTAAAGCTCCAACAAAAGGAAAGGAAGAACATAATGAATCAAGACATATTTCAGAAGAAGAAGAAGATGAGGTAAACTTTGTCAAGAAGCTTCAATGGGGTTCCAAAATATTTAGAGGTAAGATACCCTTGAAATTCTTTGCATGTGGGTGAGTTGGTCATTATGCTGCCGAACGTCCCCATAAAGATAAATATTAAAAAGGGAAGGAATATGAAAAATGGAATGGAAAAGAAGTTGTAAATAAAAGGAGTTACTATACTCATGAAGATAGCGATGGTTTATCAAATAGTGATGAAGATGAAAATAGTAATGATTATAGAATTCTAATGGCTTATGACGATGATAATTTTTGGGATGATTTAGACGAGGATGACCTTCATGAAGAAATATCTAAACTCAAAATCTGTTTAGAAGAAAAAAAATTGATTACAGCTACCTTGACATACTAACTTTTTGAAATAGAAAAACACAATGAAAAACTAGAATGTGAAATTGTGGGTCTAAGAAAGGATCTTGAGAAAATGAAATCTCTCAATCTTAGATTTGCTAAAGGATTAGGAAATTTAAATGAAATTATCAAAGTGCATCGTTCTCTTGTGATAACGATATCTCTTGGATATACTAAACAAGCATCTCAATCACAGAAGCCATCAACCTCCACTAAAAGCTATCTTGATGCAGCAAAGACCAGTGAACAGTATAACAATCGTCAGCAAAAGCATAAAGCAGAACATCAGGTAAATTAGACTCAATTTACTCGAAGGATGAATATAAGCCACAACCAACCTCAGGTAAATCATACTCAATTTGTTCCAAATATGAATATCAATAGAAACTACAATCACAAAGTCAATAGATTTGATAGTCACAGGAAATTATTTAATGGGAAATGTTTTTCATGTCATAATTTTGGACACAAAGCTGCTCAACATGTTTCTCACAAAACCATTGTGACTAGAGAAGCACAAAGTCAAACGAATGCTACAGGGATCAAAAAAAGTTCCTATAATAACTTTTCTCTTCTTGAAAATGAAATAGAACGCTCATTCTGTAACAACTCTGGTCATGAAGAATCTAAATGCAGGAGCAAATTTTGGCAAACATCTCAAAAGGAGAAAACTCCATTAAATCCCAAGATATGGAGAAAGAAAGAATCTCAAATAGAAAGATGTGGCATAGCCTTGTATGTAGAAGGACAAGAAAATCAGTGGTACATTGACAATGGATGCTCAAAACACATGACAGTTGACAACGAAAAACTTCACTCATATAATGCCTTAGAAAAGGAAAACAGTGTCTCATTTGGAAATGACACTCCTATTTTCATAAAAGGTAAAGGCCTTGTTTTCTCTAAATAAAAGGTTAAAGCTGGAAATGTTATGTATGTAGATAGTTTAAAGCATAACCTATTGAGTGTCAGTCAAATGTGTGATCAAGGAAATGAAGTGGTGTTTCGATCAAACAGATGTGTTGTTCATGAGCTTGATACAAGAGAGACTGTGATCAAAGGTACAAGAACTCCAAACAACTTATACATACTCAAGGGAGGACAACAACAGTGATATCTAAGAAAAAATGATGAAAACTAGTTGTGGCATAGAAGATTGTGACATCTAAGCTTTTCTCAAATAAGAAAAGAATGCATATTCAAGGTTGTTCATGATCTTCCAGGTATTAGCATCCCTAAAAATACAATATGAAAACCATGTCAAATTGGTAAGCAACTAGAGCTCACTTCATTGGAAAGTAAGGGTCATCTAGTAAGCCTCTTGAACCTATCCATACTGATTTAGGTGGACCATCAAGAAAAAAGTCACGTCGTGGAGAAGAATACTTTATTTTGTTCATCGATGATTTTTACAGAATGTGTTGGATAGGTCTTCTAAAGCATAAATATGAAGCTTTTGAAAAGTCCCAAGCCTTCAAAGCTTTTGTTGAAAATGAATCAGATCTAAAAATCAAATGCCTCAAATCTAATCGAGGAGGGGAATTTACCTCGAATGAATTCTTTGACTTTTATGAACAATATGGAATAAAAAGGAAATTCTGCGCTGCAAGGACTCCTCGGCAAAATGAAGTGGTAAGAAGAATGAACGTAACTACTCAACAAATGGCTCGAGCTATGCTAGATTAATCTGGAACTCCTACAACCTTCTGGGGTGAAGCTACATTCGCCGCCATAACTATTCTCAACCAAACAAATGTTCGGGTAAATAGCACTCAATCTCCACATGAACTTTGGTATGGTAAGACTCCCACTGTAAAATAATTTAAAGTTTTTGGAAGAAAATGTGATATCAAAAGGAATGATGAAATACTTGGTAAGTTTGAGCCTAGAGCAGATGAAGGTATTCTTCTTGGTTACTCTTCCCCAAGTAAAGGATATATATGTTATAATAAAAAACTTGGGAAATTTTTTGAAAGTATTGATGTGGTAGGTCATGAAGCACGTAAAACGTTGGAAATAATACTAAGAGGGGCGGTGAATCTGTATTTGCAAGTCAACAATATTTCATTTCCATAATCAGATTCATATACGCCACTTCAGTTAATGGAACTTGCGTGTATACACAACTATATTTAAGACAACTAACATATATCCTGCAAACTTATGATTCAGTTAATTTATCATATGTTGATCTTTAATCAGTACATCAGAACCATATAAACATTAACCAGGTGCAGTAAAACAACACATACAATCACACACACGTGAACACAAGATATAAGGTGGAAACCCAATGTGGGTGAAAACCACCTGTTGCAATCGTCTCTATCTTCTTTTTAATAAGAAGCTTCTTCTTACAATTTGTGTACTAGTGTAGTCTTATAACAGTATGTAGGATTCTACCTGCAGAAGGCTACAACCTTCTCTCAATCTACAGCTTCTCCTGGAGGGGAGCTACAACCACCTAGCTCTTGTACTAGCTGATGTGTTTACTCATACATAGGTGAAGGCCTATAGAAGGCTACAACCTTCTCTTTTCTTCCAGGGACCATGTTTCATAAATTTTCATACTGGATACATCAATAACATCAATCAAACATCAACTTTATTTGCAACAACCAATCTCCTTTGCTCCAACCAAAATGGAATCAATCAATCACTTCTCAAAATATTGTAATCACAATACAGTAACAATAACCAGAACCCAGGCCAAAACCCAGAACACTTGAACTGCAAAGGGAAGTAGCTAAATCATATTTTATGAGATATACACTAATTCAATGTGTTGAACCTACGTACATATGTTGTTTTGTCAAGGCGAACCTGTGTACAGATCTGCAAATCAAGTTTAAGATGTATACATTGCTTTGATATGCAGAATCAGCGTGTATACGTGCCTATTCTAAGGTGAACCTGCGTACAAATCTATAAATGATGATTTAATCTTTACAACAATTCGAGACTTTAGTTATACCCAAATCATCATATTTATAGTCTACAACATGTACCAGTTATTCAGATAAAAGATCAAAACACAAAAAGTTACTTCATTTCAAGCCTTAAGATCTTGATCTATCATGCGCTAAGATTCATCCTTGATTCAGATCCAGCTATGACCCAATAACCTATATCCTAGATCTTGATCCTCATTAGATATTCAATGCATGAGTGCCTTTGCCTAATGATCTTCTCCTCCTTTTATAGTATTAGGCCTTACTCAATACCATGGACCAAAACCACTTAGAACCAATACCTTGGACCAAATACCTGGGATCAACACTTCGAACAAGATACCTTGGATCAATACTAAGGATCAAAATAGCATGGACCAAATACCACAGACCAAAGCTAAGTTTTCCAACATGTACGCACCTTTCCTTCTGTGAAAGTGCGTGTGTACGCTATACTCTGTTTTGATATGTAGAACCAGTGTGCATATGCGCCTTTGATAAAGTGAACCTGCGTACATATCTATAAATGATGATTTAATCTTTACAACAATTTTAGATTACAGTTATACCCAGATCATCATATTTACAGTCTACAACATGCGCCATTTATTCAGATAAAATATCAATACCACGCAAAGATACTTCACTTCAAGCGTTAAGATCTTGACCCACCAATAGAACTTATCCTTCATCAAGCGCTCAAGCTCATCCTTGATTTAGATCTAGCTGTGCACCATAACCCAATAACCTATATTCTAGATCTTGCTCTTCATTAGATATGCAATACTTGAGTGCCTTTGCCTAATGATCTTCTCCTCCTTTTATAGTCTTAGGCCTTACTCAATACCATGGACCAAAACCACTTAGAACCATCACCTTGGACCAGATACCTAGGGTCAACACTTCGGACAAGATTCCTTGGACCAATACCGAGGATCAAAATACCATGGACCAAAACTAAGTTCTCCAACATGTACGTGCCTTTCCTTCTGTGAAAGTGTGTGTACACTATACACGCATTTTTTTCTGCAAAACCGCGTGTACCATGGCTTGGTCAATGGGGAACCTACATATACCTCTCTTTCTTGATTCTTAACTGTGATCTACCATCTAAGTGAGTTGCCATCAAGGATAACACTTGTGTCATAGCTCCAAATCTGTGTCATAATGCCAACTCAAAAATCCAAAATAGATAAAAATAGAAGATTATAACAATGAAGAAGATGGGGATTATTTCCACACATTAAACCACAATGATATTGAACAAGAAACCAATGAAGCACTAGAGAAAGAAACAACCGTAGAAGAAAAGACTTCGTCCAGGTATGATAAGAAAAAATAATCCAGAAACTCAAATTTTAGGGGAAAACGAGGTAGGTGTATAGACAAGAAGAACTATTACAGAAACCTCAAGCTATATAGAATTATTATCCTCCACTGAACCTCAAAATTTAAGTGAAGCCTGCAAAGATGAATGTTGGGTCAAGGCCAGGCATGAAGAACTTGAGCAAATTGAAAAGAATAATACTTGGGAATTAGTTCCTAGACCTCATGATAAAAATATTATAGGAATTAAATGGATATTCAAAAACAAGTTGAATGAAAATGGATAAGTCATTAGAAACAAGGCTCGACTTGTTTGTAAAGGATATGCTCAACAAGAAGGTATAGACATTGAAGAAACTTTTGCACTTGTTGCTAGACTTGAAGCCATAAGGATGTTTCTTTCTCTTTCTAGCTTTCACAAATTCAAAGTATACCAAATGGGTGTAAAATCTGCTTTCCTTAGTGGAGATTTAGAAGAACAAGTTTATATTGAACAACCAGATGGATTCATTCTTGGAAATATTTCAAAACTTGTATGCCGACTCAAAAAGGCTCTCTATGGTCTGAAACAGGCTCCAAAGGCCTGGTATTACCGCCTTGACAAATATCTACACCAACAAGGCTTTACAAAAGGTTCAACAAATAGCAACCTCTAAACAAAGATTGAAATTGATAAATTGCTACTTATTGTTGTTTATGTTGATGATATCATTTTTGGTAGCAATGAAGAATCCATGACTCGGAATTTTGCTTCAGTAATGCAGCAATAATTTGAAATGTCCTTGCTTGGTGAACTTACCTATTTTCTTGGTCTACAAGCTCAACAAAATAAATATGGTATTTTTCTTTCACAAACAAAATATCTCAAACAGATCTTGAAAAGGTAGGGCATGGAAGATTCTAAACCTGTATGTACCCCAATGGTAATAGGATGCAGTCTCAGCTCAAATGATGAATCAGCAACAATACATCAACCAACTTACAGATCCATGATTGGTAGTCTTCTTTACCTAATAGGTACCTAGCCTAACATCATGCATGCAGTAGGAATAGTTGGAAGATTCCAAGCAAATCCAAAGGAATCACACCCTCAAGCAATCAAACAAATTTTCAAATATCTTCAAGGAACTCATAACTTTGGTTTATGGTATCCTAGAGATACAGATCTTACTCTTCATATATATACAGATGGAGATTGGGAAGGAACTGTTGATGACAGAAAAAGCACTAGTGGTGGTGCATTCTATATGGTTTCCAAATTAGTATATTAGTTTAGCAAGAAATAAAGTTCAATTTCTTTATCTACAGATGAAGCAGAATATGTGGATGTTTCATCTTGCTACACACAACTACTTTGGATGATGCAAACCTTGCAAGACATTCAGATCACATGTACTCCACCCATCTCCATTCTATGTGATAATACAAGTGCCATCAGTATTT